>PVHY01031125.1:0-12881 GCA_004024945.1 Uropsilus gracilis
GAGGACTGACCTGAGCCAGACCCTTGTTGTCCACAGCTAGAGGACTGACCTGAGCCAGACCCTTGTTGTCCACAGCTAGAGGACTGACCTGAGCCAGACCTTTGTTGTCCACAGCTAGAGGACTGACCTGAGCCAGACCCATGTTGGCAATACTTAGAACCAGAGCTATTTTGATTAGAATTTGAAGAATGTCCACAGGAACTAGACCCATGTTGGCCAGAACTGCAAGACTGACTTTTTCTAGACCCATTTTGTCCACAGCAAGAAGATTGACTTGAACCTGTTCCTTGTTGTCCTCTACAAGCATGAGGTTGACCACATGCTTTAGATCCACATCCCCTCTGACCAGAAGACTGGCTACATGAGCTAGGCCTATGTTGACCATAACCACAGGACTGACTTCCTGAGATACAACCATGATCTTGCCCTCCACTGCTTCCTGATTGATAGCATTGGTGGCTACAGCTAGATTGATTTCCTTGTCCTCCAAACCTACCTCTCTGACAAGAACTAGAAGCATATTGTGGTCTTCCACAACCACCTGAGTTGCTGGAGTCACATGCCTGGCTGTGCCTTTCATGGTCTCCTGAGACATTAGAGATAGCTTCAAACTTTTTCCCTCCTCTCTTTCTTGACTGAGTAGAGTTCCATTCAGGTCTGCTAATCTCCATATCTTGTGATAAACCACCATTACCTTTCTTCCCCCCACTCTTAGATCTAGATTCAGATTCATAATCCTCCTCAGACCCCCTAGAAGGGTTATGGGACTTATTTCTTTTTGCCTCCAGTTCTCCAGAGAAGGAATCATGTCTTTCTCTGCTACTACTCCATGAGTGACCAGAGCTAGACCCACGGCGCTTTTTCTCAGCTCCCTCATGGTTAGCTGTGTGAGATAAACCACTTTGCCTTCCCACTTTCCTGGACACAGACCCATGTCTGTGTTTCACAGTTCCCCTTGAGCCCTCAGATCTATAACCATGCTTATCTCCTTCACTCCAACTTGCGTGTCTGTAACCTGATTGTTGTCCTGATGTATCCTCTTCTTCCTCTGTTTCACTTTCTTGTTCTTGGTGTCGGTGACCAGGTCGATGCTTCTTTGACCCTGAAGCTTTGCAGTATTGTTTGCTGAGAACCTTGTTGCAGGCCATGGCCAGCTTGAATATCATCAGAAGAAATTCAGTAAAGTCCAGTCTTCGGTCATGATCTCGATCCAGCATATGCATGATGACATCCACTGTATCTGGATCATCTGGGTTCTGAATACAAGTAATACACCAAAGAAGAACTTGTCAGCTTTTCCTGTAGGCTCAACTAAACTATTTGGATAGGATTGTGGAATCTGGGTGTTTGACATTATATATTTTTAATGATATAAAGGAATACTTTAGGTGAAAGCAGCTTAATATAGCCCAGTGCTTATGAAGTGGGACTAGAAAAGTATGAAGATTATTGGACTCTTAAAAGAGTACAATTTAAACTAGAAGACTAGAAAGACCATTAGCCAGGAGATAAGTAGATTTCCCCCCCTTTTTTTTAGCAGAACAGTTCATTAATTCATATTTTAGGGAAAAAAATCTGTAATCTGTTTTTCAGAAGGTAAAGCCTGAGGACATGAAAAACTCTGGATTCTATATGATGGGAGTACACAGGAAAAGTAAGGGAAAAGAATTTGTTTTTCCATTGCATTTCAATTTGGTTATGAAGATGAATGGATTATTATTTAATAATGTGTGAACCAATTTACTTACAATTTTGGAAAACAAGAAAAATTAAGTAATACTTTAATATAGCAAAATTAAATATCAAGTATTCAAGCAGCCAAATGCATAAAAACTATCAAATAATAAAAAATAAAATGTTAGTGACCTTATCAAATAAAGTCTTCCTGAAAAGGATACAAGCCAAAAATGAAGACTGATAGTGTTGACTACATAAAATATGAAATTTAGTATAACAAAAACACAAGAAAAAGTTAATAATGTGAAACTGAAAAAAATACATACTTTCTGTGTGTCTATATGTGTTTTAGACTAAAGATTATTCAAAATGTACAAAGATCTTACCAATGCATGAGAAAAGAAAAATAGCTTACCAAATACAAAGATATATCAAAAATAAAAAAAAGAATTTGCTTTTCTAAAAATCAGTACTGTCTCAATGGACTTTTTGATGTCTTCAAAGCACTGTTTATAGAGTTTTCACAAAAGCTTTTAGATTTATACTTTTTAGGTCATCTTGTTTCATATAACAAGATGGATGCAAAACATAATTGAATGCAATGAACTTTAGCAGCTTTCATTCCTGGCACATGGTTCTTACCTTCAGAATTGGACGGAACTCTTTCTCCAGAAGTTCCTTTAGTTCATCCTTGCTCAGGGTGCCACACTCTCCATCTTGGTTGGTATATGAGTAGAAGACATCTATGACAGTGACAACACTTCTCAAGAGGTTGGTCATCTTTTGCAGGTTTAAGAGAGCCTGAAGAGATAAATATAAAAAAAATCTTATTAATAATTTTTTCTCCTTTATAAGAAGTTCTGTTTTTAATGCTAGTCATCAAGATTTTTAAAATCTCTTGTCCTTTCTAAACCTAAAATATCTCAACAAGTGAGGATGGGTCAGGGATGATACATATACATGTGGAAATAAATTTTGCTAACTTTGAATGGCTTTGCTAAAATCAAGTGGTGGCATATTGCCAGTTGCACTGGGGCTAGATCTCAGATCATTATCTCCTGTGAATATATTCTATGCAGAATGTCTCCATGCTTTGTGAACTTTGGTGTTCTGGAGCTTCTGAGTTTTCCAGAATCACCCAGATATACAGCCCTAGTATTACTTGTTTCACTGCTTTTCTTGAGTCATAGTGACAGAACTTCTATCTTGCATACCTGCTTCTCCTCTGAGTATCAGAAGTTAAACTCTGCTGCTAAGACCTTCAGCAGCTAAGAAATAAGCAGAGTGTGCCAGTACTGTTTCTTTGGAAGCATGACACAGATCTCATCAGAGCTTAGGAATTTGCTGTTCTCCTCAAAAACCAGAGGAAAATACTCAGTAATGCAGGCAATAGTTTGTCTAGTGGATGACTAGATCTTAGAGCGTTGGGACTGATGCTGAACAAAGACCTGTACAGTAGTGCTGACTTCCTTCCTATTTGTGCTGAAAACATAGAAAAGATGTTACACGTACAAAGACTAGGAGGAGAGTGGATTGACCCAGAAAAAGGCAAACCTCTAATTGTTTTAATCATCTCCACAATGATAAATCTGCTATAAAAAGATCCCAGAATAAACTAATCTAAGCATAAAAATATGCAAACAAAAAGAAAAAGAAGGAAAGAAGAATGAAAGGTCAAATATATATTAACTCTGCCTTTACTCATGCTCCTGGATTCCTGCTATGGACAACAACCAACTAAATACCCATAAATGTAGCTGGATGAATTTTCTCTCACCTGGTTCACCAAAGGAACAAGTAGGATAAAGCCTGGTGCAGCTTGCAGGGTGACAATAGATTGAGATAGTAGCCCTTATATAGCTTATGGATGTGGTTGCTGCCCTCTGTGGGATGGACTGATTCATTTCCTCGTGTTTACCTTCCTACTTCTTCACATTCTGTTTTTAAGATGATTGCAGAAAGACTGGTACCAATCCTCCTTCCATATGAGAACATATTGAAAGACATTTTTTTCCAGGGTCATACACTTGTAAAAAGCAGAGAATATTTTAGAGGACTCACATTATTTATTCCTTTTGTCTAATACCCACAAAAAGTAGCATAGTGTAAGATACTTGGCAGACATACTATCAGTTCTTACTTAGTTGAAAATAACTAAGTTATATATATATATATATATATAACTAATATATATGTAACTAATAAACTGCTCCACCACTATTGTTTGTTGAGAATTTATTATGTGTTAGATAATGTGCTGAATACTTTTCACAGAGTATCTCAGTAATCTTCAAAACATTTCCATGAGGTTTTTATTGTTTGTCCTACTTTATAGATGAACAAAGAGGTTTAGAAATCATAAAAATATTCTCTAAGACCACACAGTTCATAGCTGGAGGAATAGGGATTTGAACACATATTTACTTTATCATAAGTTCTTTCTCTAAGTCATTATATGTACACATGAACACACATATATATGATACACACCCATGCACACACACTTACCATCGCTGCATCTACTACATATCTTATTATGCAAAGATTATGCACTATTTTCAGGAGAATTGTGCCCACTTACCCACAAAAAAATATGAAAAAGAGTACTGTCAGTTAGGAAGCATATTCTTTGGCCCTGTGAAGTCTTCTTTCAAGTCTATAAAAGTATATAGCAATAGGTTATACATAAAATTAGTGTTTTCAAAAAGTGTCTAGGAGGAGGAGTTTAGAGTAGGCTTCTTCTAGCTACCTTCTTTCCTGCTTTCAGGTAGCTCTCGGCCTAGAGAAGATGTCATTTATATACATAAAATGTGTTAACTATAGTATCCAAGGGAAGAAAAAAAAAAGCAGAGAGCTTTCTTAGGCATAGAGAATCAGTTTTGCTGTACTTTATCATCAGTTATCATTAAATGCTTGCAATCCCTCAACATGATGGTTTTATATACTTGTCTGCTTATTCTTCTCACTTGAAAAAGGTTGATATTGTCATTCTCACTTTACAGATAAGAAAACAAGAAGAGAAATTTAATGATTTGTCTAAAATCACAGCTAGAAAGTGACTGCACTAGAATAGAAAACTTTTGTCATCTGATGCTAAGTCCAACACTTAACTCCATATATTCCATATACCTGGGGCTAATGATGCCCATTAGGGTGCTACTTCAAGGAAGCCATCATATCTTATTCATCCTACCACCTAAACAGTGCTTAGAACTTAGAAAACATTTTGAATGAGAATCTGTTCACCAGATGTTAACGAACACATCACTGAGACATGTCCATCGTTCTTATAGTCAGTGCTCTAACCCAAAATGGCCACATAGAGCATCATGTTGCCCATTGGATGTCAGGGTCATTGTTATTTATTTACATTTGTGGTACTTGTATTGTTGCAGTGCTTATTGTGCCAGAGGACTTTGAGACCTCCAGTTACCCCCTGAGATTGATATTTGAAAGCTGATCTTGAAAGCTCTACTTGCTCTGCAACTCATGGATTCTTGTTTACAATTTTGAAACAGTTCCTATGACTTGCCTGCTTTCAGAATTTCACTAATCACTCTTTGTGTTCAGATTCCCCTTCTCCTAACGTGCCTATATAATAGAAACATCTATATTTATATAATACATACCGCATGCTTGTATAACATAACATCTATATATACAAGCATAGATGCAAAAGTTAGGAAGATTTAAGTTGAAATCTTAGTTCTGTCTTTTACTGGCTGTGTTCCTAGGGCCTTAGTTTCCCAGGTTTTGTAATGAAATAATAACATCCACCTCCTGGTGGAGGTTACTTAAGATAAAGTGTGCAATTGCCTAGTATCTACCTGGCATATAATAAGTGGCATATAATAAAGATAGTAAACTATATAATTATTGCCAGCTTCTTTTAAGGACTATTTTATATCATCTAGCACAGTGTTTTCTACACAAAAACACTCAATCACATTTGATAAAAATATATTAGGAGCCGACAGTAAGTCGTTAGAGGCAGAAATATACTACTTTTCTGCCAAAAGAATTACCCCAGAAAGTAGCTCATAATTATTTAAAAGAAATAAGGTTATTGATATAATAATTCCCCTGCCATAAAATTTAACCTTTTGAATTGCTAACTTTAGTAGGTTTTAGTCTGTTTACAGAATTGTATGACTGAGTTTTACTTGTTATAGTGTGTGTCCTTGAGTTTTCTTACTTTTCAATGCTTCAGTTTCCCTCTGTAACAACCAACAAGCATTATTAGTGTCAGAGTACAGATAGACACATGCCAGATCATTTCAGCTCAAATTCTGGAGAACAGTTACTATATTTGGTATTATCCATTTGAAAGGATCAGTTCCATGACAGCTGCAGAGACTTTTGCTAGCTTGGTTTCTTCTTCACTTCAACGAGGGGGTGGCCTGGAGTTCAGAATAGGGGCATAGCCTCAGTCACACCTCTTCTCTGGGTCTGGGTCTCCTTCTTGTTTCATTCTCCTCATCTCCTCGTCCTTGCTCATTCCACATCAACTCTGCTCAGGGTTCTCAGGAATTACTAAACTCTTTGATTTTAAGTTCATTTGGTGATGCTTATGACTGTTAACCTCTGAATTATCTTAAGGGGAAAGCTATGTCTTAAAATGCTAAAAGCAACTTTAATTGTATCTTTGAAAATCCTGTTTTTAAATTTTTCTACTGTGTGTCATTGAATTTTGCCTCCATGCTTCGTTCTCTTTAAGGGGCACATTCTTCAATTTAAGGTAGTTTACTTTAACTTCATGTTATGCCCAGTGGGAATCCCTAAAGTACTTTCCTTCAGGTCAAAGTATATCTGTACCTATATAAGAGCTCTGTGCTTAAATTCTAGTAGCTCCTATTTTGGAGTTTCTCAGTGAACTTAGAGGGATACTTGGAATTGATCCAGGGACACTGATAATGTATATATCTCATTATTTTTTGAAAAAACAGTTTAGGGAGCTGTTCTCATAGTCAACATTCAATAGGAGGAATGTTGACTTTTCAGTAAGAAGGATTGCTTATATATTTCACAGCTCCAATTTATATTGCCTGTAACACCTTGGGCAAGTTTCTATTTCCACACCTGTGAAATGAGGATAGTGTCAGACATGTGGGAAATAAATAAGATAATATTAGGATAATGTTAAACACTTGATAAGAATTTAGCATATTTTCTTTCCTTTTATTTCTAAGATTGATCTGATTGGTTGAGGTTATCATTAGGTTTTGGAAGTGATAATTCCTGGAAATGATTCTTAGCTTTTGCTTTCTATGCTGAAATGAAATCAGAGACCAAAAATTTAAAACATTTAAAACTGTTGGAAGATTGCCTTCAAGAGGAACTTAAATTTTCTGTTGTAAAAAGTTCATGGGAAGGATAGAACCACTCATTCATTACACTAACTGAGAATGCTCCTACTCCGAGAATTCATCTTATTTTATTATGTCATTGTTGATACATCAGAATCCTTGGACAGGAGAACAGACTCTCCAAAGAGAAGCCTGCTGACAGATCTGGTGTTATGCTATATTTTGGGGGCTTCAGTAACATTTGTACAGATCTGATATGTACTGCCTAGGACCCCCAGCTGCATCCTGAAATCCACTAGAGACCATTTCTGAAGTTTGGGTCTTAGAAAATGTAAAGGTCCCAGTAACCACAATATCAATAGCCTGTGGTGACAATTGGAGAAGAGATTATTCTATGATGGATTTGGAGATACACTAATTGGGTGAAGAGGGCTGAAGGGGAACAGTCTCAATTTGTATTTTTGACAATTTCTAAAGTATTGAGATTTTTTTCTTAAAACAACCTAGATGGGTGATTTTTTTCTTAAAACAACCTAGAATTTGCAGAAAGGAATTTCACTGAAAATGTTGTATATGCTGAAAATGTTGTACATGTTGTATATGCTGAAAATGTTGGGTAGAGTACTGCTTTTAAGAGGATTCAGAGTCTTCCTTTTTATTGAATATCATGTGGCAGGTGAAAATACTGGTGTTTAAACATGAGTTTGATTTTGGGAATCATTGATAAGCATTTGGAACTGAGTTGGTTAATAAAGAGAATAAATCATAAGAGTTTTTTAAAAGGAAGGGGAAATGCATTGTTAAATATGAATTTAAGTTACCAGACTAATTTCTTTAGTCTAGTGACTGAGAATTTCATTTCACTTGATCAGCATTTTTGTTTTTAGAACTTCCCATGTCCTTTAGTTTTTGGGTATATACGTCCAATGGTGAAGCGGTCCATGTAAGCAGTATATATTGAAGATCTCTCTCTCTCTCTCTCTCTCTCTCTCTCTCTCTCTCTCCCTCCCTCTCTCCCCCACTCTCCTTCCCCCTCTCCCTTTCTCCCTCTTCTGCATTCACAGTGAATATGTGTTTTGTTTTGCTTTGTTTTTGAGACTAGGTCTCTCGCTATTTTTGCCCGTGGAACCGCAGGCTCTCGTTGCCTGGGGTACCACAGACTCAAGTAATCCCCAGCCTCAGCTTCCCAGGTAGCTGGGATTACAGGCATGCACCACCATGCCCAGCTATTTTTTTGGAACTAGGTCTCACTGCCGGCCCCAGGCAGGACTCGAACTGCGATCCCTAGCCCTGGCCGCTTCATAGGCTGAATGAAGCTTACAGGCACGAGCCACCGTGCCCGGCCATACAGTGAATATATGTTATTAAAGGTCTATCATATGTAAGGCCCAGTGTCTTTAATTAAATTATATTGGTTTGGGATTAGTTTTGAGCCTGGAAATTTCTATCACTCCATTTCAAAGATCTTTCCTATTTGAAAGGATATTGTGGAGTGCCTCTTTAGGATTGCCCAGGATACATTGTGTGTGCATGTGCACACACAAATGCAAACATACAGCTACAAATATATATCTGTTCATCCTAAAAGCATTATAAATTTTAACTAGGTACAATCATGCTCATCAATACCTAATAAAGCTGTTTTTTTTAATGCTTTCTTTATTAGGAGAATATCGACAATAATATTGTCTGATGCCATCTTTAAATATAACTATGGAAAAATTAAACCAGGATCTTTATGAGTTGTAGCTATCAGATTTAGATCTTATGCAGTTTGGATTAATTACATTTATTAATTCTTGCCATTATCTATGATAATTTCATTTGTCTTCCCTTTAAAAGTCAGTTGTGTTTATTTCACTTATAATTAAATTCTCTCCACCAAAGTGCTAATTCCTTGCCTCTGGCACTAATTATGCTTTCGCACTTGCATGTCCTGAAACTATTCAGTTCAAATAACTTCTGAACTTTTGGAGTCAAAGAAGGGTAGGTTAAAATGGGATCTATGAAAACCCCAACTTCAGGGGCTTGCTTCTCCAGTGGGAAGATTTCTTCTGTGGGGAAATTGATGTCTTGAATTAGGGACACTAGATCATGAGCTTAGCAAGATAATTGCAAAAGGCAAATAGAGTAATTATTTTGTGTGACTATTATAGAGTGACTAAGGTCTTAGGGATTGATTATCGTGTTCCCTAATCCAATTGTCCCACCCACTGTTCTGAGTTTTGTGCAGATCCAAGACACAAGAAATAGAATCTGCAACCTGAGGGTCCACCCTAGCCGAAGAAAACCAATACTTAGCTTTTTAAGATGTTCAGAAATGACATCCCACGCATTTCTGAGAATAGGTGTGGCTGGAGAAGCAGGTGTATCTATGAAGAGTGGGACCTTTGTTACAAGGGCTTTTCTCATGCCCATTTCTGAAGTCTGGTCCACCTGGAAGAATTCTGGACAGATACAGGGTAGAACTCCTAAAAGAATTTTTTTTTTTGGCTTTCTTTCTAAAAACTAAAATAAAGCCTAAACTAAAATAGCAAATTTTTTTAGTTTAGTGATTAAGAGCCTTAATATTTGACAATTTGGGTTAGAATCCTGCATTTTCTATTAACTGCTTATATGGCTTCATAGCTTTGTAAATGGGGAATTCATAGGATTGTTGTAAATCTGAAAAGAATTAAGTCAATTGAATAAAACAGTCACTTACTATGAAGTAGGAATTGCTTACTTTTATTTATTTATAATAATATGCCATTATTTTACATCCCTTTTTTTACAGGATAGGTTTTCTCCTCTCAGGTGTGACAGTGGAATAGTATTCAGCAATAAAAAATTAAACTCATACCATGTGTGGCAACATAAATGGAACTGGAAGGGATTATCCTAAGTGAGAAATTGTTGATTTTTACTAAAAAGATTCTTTTTTTGTCATTTGATTAAAATCTTATTTTCTTTGTGTTGAGGATGGTATCGTCATTGTGGATGCCATTCCTACCAGTTTCATTCTGATAGTCAAAGTCATGTGTTGAACATTTTATGTGGAATTGATCAATATCTCTGAGTATCTGTTACTGTAGAAATTGGCCTGTGATTGTTCTGCTTGGAAGAAGTTCTTGGCTCTGGCTCAGTTGGCTGGTGGGTCACCTTGAATAAAGATAATTTTAGCAATACTATTGAGGCTATTTATGGTAGTGATGATGACACAAGCTTTGTTCATGTAGAGATAAAAATCCTCCGGTCATATCCTTGTATTGCAGCAACAGTTAAAGCATAAGTCCTAGTTTTGTCTTATGGTGCCTAGATTATCTTATTTCTCTTCTGTTCACTCTATGACTAAGTCACAAGTTGGGGAAAGAGAGTCTATGGTACATTTATCTTTTCTAATCTACAACCTTTTTTCCTTTGGCTATACTGTGGTCCCTAGATGCCTCTCTTGGTTGCCAGTGGTTGTTTGTTAGCTACCTTGTCTTCACTAGAAATATTTATTCTTCCCAAATGTTGAGACCATAGATTCCTTGTTCATTTTACACAAAGAAAAATTTTTCTGCTTCTCTTTCATAAGTCAGAGTCTGAGTAGTCTCTAGTGGATTATGGATTTATGGACTTCTCCACTGTCTTGTATCCTCCCATTCCATAGAATTCTGACAGGTAGTTCTGAGTGATTTAAATTGGTCTAAGTTGAAAGGAGACATTTGCTGGCTGATGTATATTTTTTTGTAATTTTTGAACTATCTTCAACGTAAATGTTGAGCTGTTTCTTTCTCCAATGAGCTGCTCAATATTGCCAGTGCTTGGGGTTCAACAATAGTAAAACCAAACCCAACTTAGATCTTTATGTAAGGCTAGAGACAAGTTGAGTCAGGTACATACCAACCATGCCTGCTGTAGGACTGGTTTCCTCACCTATTTGTCCTACAACCCAGCAATCTGGAACTTAGGCTGAGCTATTTGTCAAGCAGCATTGTGAGTACTAGAGCAGTTTGTATCTCTATTTTGAGAATGGTAGTGAGTTAAGTTAATGGTAGTGTCTATTAAGTTAAACATGAACTCTGAGTTAAATTAATGGTAGTGTCTATTAAGTTAAACTTGAACTCTGAGACCCCTACCATAAGAAGGGACTGCACTTCAACCCACAGCCAATTGAAAAGAGAATATCATATGTTTTAATTCTTATACCCAAGCAGTACACACATGTCAAAACAAAAACTTAACTCAGTACAGTAATTAATTCAAAATGGATTAAAATACTTGCATATAAGACAGAACTATAAACTACTTTTAAAAAAACCTAGGTGATGGACTGCTAGATATCAATCACTAAGTTGTATTTGAGGATACAACCTTAAATGAAACAAAGGAATCAAAAGCAAAAATAAAGAAGTGGGACTATATTAAACTAAAAGAAACTATCATAAAAACAAAAATCCACTATACAGATTGGGAGAGAATATTTGCATATTACATGTCTAACAAGGGGGGTTATTTTTAAAATATACGAAATATTTATACAACTCAAAAACAAAAAACCAAACAATTCAATTGAAAAATGGGCAAAAGATCTTAATTGACACCTGCCTAAGAAAGATGTTTAGATGGCCTACAGGCACATGAAAAATTATTCAACATCATTTATTATATGGAAAATGCTAACTGAAACCAAAATGAGATATTACCTCATCGCTGAGAAAATAGCCCTTATCAAACAGAATAGAATTAACTGGTGTTAGTGAGGATGCGGATAAAAAGGAATACTCATACTGATGGGAGAGAAAGGGAACATGGTTTGGTGCAGCCTCTATGAAAAATAGTATGAATACACCTTAAGAAAAATAAAAATAGAAATACCAAATAATTCAGCAATACCACTATCAAATATTTATCCATAGCATATGAAAAAACTAATATGAAAAGGTTTATATACATCTGTGTTCATGCAGCACTATCCATAATTAACAAGTCATAAAACCAAACTCAGTGCCCAAGACAGACAACTATATAAAGGAATTGCATACTAAATGTAGTATTCAATGGAATGCTACATAACTGTTTAAAAAATAAATAGTGATGTTAAATGAAATAATTCAGAAAGTAAAGGACAGTTCACTTGATGATTTCACTTATCTGTGCAATATAAATCACCAAAAACCATATACTGGACAAGCACAGCAAAAACAACACTTTGAACAATATACTGTTTACCAGAGAGAACAGAGGGTGGGGAGAAAGAGGTTGGGCATTAGCATGGAAAATTTGGAGAAGGTTGAGTGAAATGTATGCACATATGAATGTGTAAAAGTATAACCCGATGTTACATAGATATATAAACAACTGACTAAAAAAGAAATATCACAAGAACTAATATATGCTGGTCTATTGGAAAAGGATAAAAGCATCAAATGAGAACTATGATGCACTATAATGTTAATAATATCAGGTTGCTCTTGACTTCTTTCATTCTCTCAGATCTCAAATGTCAACTGTAAGCAAACCTATTGATTCTGCCTGCAAATAGAACTAGAATCTATGTAATTCTCTCCATCTCCCCATCTACCATCTTTCATCATTTCTTGCTAGTATTTGTAGTTTCCTCGCCAACATGCCTGCTTCTACTCTTAACCTTCTCTGTTTTATTACTGTGGATGGAATAAACAGTTTAAAAGGAAAGTCTGAATATGTCGCTTCTCAACACCCTAGAATGGTTCCTATCTTGCTCAGAGTAAGTAAAAGACTTGAGATGGACTGAAAACTCCAAGACCTTATCCTTGCTATACTCCTCACTCTTATCACTGTAGCCACACTGGCTTGCATTGTACAGATTTGCAATGTGTGCACTCCTGCTTACCTATCACTCTCCCATCGAAAGGAAGGAAGGAAGGAAGGAAGGAAGGAAGGAAGGAAGGA
>PVHY01031126.1:0-12879 GCA_004024945.1 Uropsilus gracilis
GGGGGGGGGGGCGGGCGGGGGGCGGTGGGCAGTCGTCCACAGGCAAGGAAGGGCCCAGGAAGGGATGCTCTCCGAGGGGGACTGGGGTCTCGCTGCCTCTCCCTGAGATTGTGACCGTTTCTCAGGCGTGGTGGCTGGAGGTGGCCGCATTGACAAGCCCATCCTGAAGGCCGGGCGCGCCTATCACAAGTATAAGGCCAAGAGGAACTGCTGGCCCCGCGTGCGCGGCGTAGCCATGAACGTAAGCGGTTCCGGGGCGGCGCAGGGTGTTCGGGGGGTGGGGGCCGTGCAGCCAGGTGGCGAGGTCCTCCCATCCCTGGACCTCCGGGGAGGGCCCCCCCCCGTCCTTCGAAGGAGGTTCCCCGGTGGTCTTGAGCGATGGGGGGGGCACCTCACGGGAACGCCGCCGTCCTTTGCCTGCAGCCCGTGGAGCATCCCTTCGGAGGCGGCAACCACCAGCATATCGGCAAGCCGTCGACCATTCGCAGAGACGCCCCCGCCGGCCGCAAAGTGGGTCTCATCGCGGCCCGCAGGACGGGGCGGCTCCGGGGAACCAAGACGGTGCAGGAGAAGGAGAACTAGGGCCGAGGCCTCAATAAAGATTGTGCTTTTGCCGCTGGCCTGTCCTTTGTTCCTGCGGGTGGCCTCGGCGGGCCCCCCCGGGGCGGACACGGTGAGGCGCCGGCTGGGGGGGCCGGGCCGGGGCCGCCGCTTCCCACCGGGACCCCTCCCCGCATCTCCAGCCTAGCGGCCCTTGGAGCCCCTCCGGGTGAGGGGGTGTTGGAGAACGACTCGTGGGACAGCACGGGGTTGGCCTGGGACAGCCCCTGCGGCCCGGTGCCGTCCCCGTCGGGAGTGGCCCGGGCGCAGCCTAGCTGCCCTGGCAGACGAGGTGGAGCCCCGGGCCAGGACGGCTCCCGCGGCCCCGGCTGATGCGCGCAGGCGCTGGCTGCAGCGGCGGAGCCTCAGGACGGGTCGCGGAGGGCGGCTTAGCCGCCGGACCCGTCGCCCACAGCGGCCGCGCCCGGGCCTCCGCCTCCGGGCGTGCTGCCACGTCACTTCCGGCCGCGGCCGTTCGCGGGGCAGGCGGGGGCAGTCCGCCCCGCCCCGGCGCTCGGCCCTACGCCCCCTTGCGGCGAGCGCCGCCGAGACCTGGCTGGCGCGGGGTCGGGCCCAGGGCGGGATCAGCGGGCGCCCAGCAGTGACAGGCCGGGGCGCGCGGGTCTGCGAGGGGTGGATGCCGGGGCTGCCCGCCGGCCCGGGGCGCCGGGCGCGGAGACGCTCCTGCGGGGCTGAGCTCGCGTGCGCGACGCCCTCCGGGGCCGGCCGCACCTGCCTCGGTGCCGACGAGCGACGTCGGCGCCCGCCCGTCCGCGCGACGCTTGTCGCTTCAAGGGCCGCGGGGCCGAGTGGGGTCCTGCCTGGGCGCGCCCCGCCGGGGGAGCCCGTCCTGGCGTTGGCGGCCACCTCCCGCCCCCCGCAGCGGCCCCGCACCCCGGCCCTCCTGGGGGCGCCGGCCCCACGCGCGCAGCCGTCACAGCTCGCGGGCCCTGACTTGGTTTCCCTTCTCCCGCTCTTGGCTTTCTGTCTCTGCCGCTTCCAGGCGGGGTGGGTCTCTCCGGCGTCCCGCTGCGCGGCTCGGCGCCCTGGCCGCGGTGCCCACAGGGGCCGTTTGCAGGCGTCCCTCCACCCCGGAGTGTTGGCCGTCCGCTCGCTGGGCCGCTAGACCTGAGGCGCCCCTACAGGCTGCGCGTGTCTGCCATGTAGCGTTGCCCAGCCCGCGCCCCTTTGGGGCTTGGTGCCCTGTTGCCCCGGCGGTGACGGCGACGCTCGTCCTTTGTGCCTCTGTCGCGGCGCCCGCCCCCAGTGCAGCGTGTCAGCGTGATGAAGGTGGAGAGCACGTCCCTTCCCGTGCCCAAGCGTGGGGTGACACCCTCGTGTCTCCAGCGAGACACCTACCTCGAGCTTCCAGCCTGGGTTTTGCTTTTTTCTTTTCTTTCAACCAGGTCTCGCTGTTTTTGACCAAGGAACCGCAGGCTCTCGATGCCTGGGGCACCACGGACCCACGCCATCCCCAGCCTCAGCTTCCCAGGAGCTGGGATGACAGGCGCGTGCCACCACGCCCAGCTGTATTTTTTTTAGGGGGAGAACTAGGTCTCACTGTGCTGTCCCCGGCGGGACTCGAACCGCGATCCCTGGCCCCAGCCGCCCCACAGGCTGAGGCCGCCGGGCCCAAGGCTGGGTTTCTCAAGCTTCTTGCTCTACCAGGTCGTGCCAGGTGGCTCTCCTGAGGGGCAGCACCCGCTCGCCGCCCTGCAGGACACCGCAGGACGGGGAGGGGTGTCTGCCGTGTCCCGCGTCCTCAGCGTCTACGGTGGGAGCACTTCACGCGGGGCTGACGCTGCCTTTAGCCCGCCTTTGTCTCCGTGTGGGCCGGGGCTCTGATTCCCGCCTTCCGTCTGTGTCACTGCTGCTCGGAGGTCTGTGGCGCTGGAAGGCGCAGACTTCCCTCCGGCCCTGTACCCGCAAGCAGCGGCCTCCTGGCCGCCGCCCGTCTCACCTTTCAGCGGAGCTGTCTGCGGCCGGCGGTGCAGCGGCCGCTCTGCCCCGCGCCGCCCGCCCGCGCTCAGCCCGAGCTCAGCCCATCGCTCCCGGGAGCCCCTGCCTCCGCGCCCGGGCTCCTGCCGTGAGCTGGCCCGTTCCCGCTGGGCGGTGGCTTACCTGGCGCGGCTCCTGCGCGTCGGCCGCGGCCCCCTCCCTCTCCTCCTCGGCGTCGAGCGCGTTGGCTTTACGCTCCGTGCGAGGCGAGGAAGCTGTGCTCTGAGGGAGCCACGTGGCCTGTGCGGGCCGGGCGGGCGGCCTGAGCGGCCCTGCAGGCGACGGTGGGGCTGGACTCGGGCAGACCATCCGCGCGGCGGCTGCCCCAGAGCCAGCTGTGCCGATGGGGGGGGGTGCGCCCAGGCCGCCGGCGGAGGCTCCGGGCTGGGCCCGATGTCCTCTCTTCTCTCGGATGCGGGGTGGCCGGCTCCTGCCCGCTTCGGCGAGGCCCGGGCCCCAGGCGCTGGCAGCTTCGCGCTGTCTGCCCTGGCCCCAGCGAGCGTCCGTTGCCCCTGGGGGGGTGTGAGGTCTGCGCCCGGGGCTTCCCCCCTGCTGCGCCGGGTCTCTTGGGTCTGGGGTCGCCGCAGGCAGCAGGGAGTGGACCCCTCGGGCCCCTGAACGCCCCACACCAGCTGGCTCGGGAGCCTCGGTCTCGACTGTCCTGAGCTCTGCGGGGGGTCAGCTTGCGGCTTCTGCGCCCCCCGCCCCAGGCCCCTGGCGCCGTGCGGACCTTCTCCAAGGTTGCCCGGGCCAGCCCCCAGCGCCCAGGCACGACGGCCGCCCCGCTGAGGCCCGTGGAAGCGGCCCTGCTCTCTTCTTCCCCGCGGCCGGCCGTCAGCTTCCTGGCCCCGGCTCTCCGAGTGTCCGGGCCCCTCCGCCCTGTCGTCCCCGGGGACACCGCCCCGTGCGGCCTTGGGGCCTCGGCCCAGCGCTGGGCCTGTCCGTCCACAGGAGCTGCCCCTGCTGTGACCAGCCCCCGGCGTCACTGACCAGACACGGATGACCACTCACAGCGTTTCAGGGCTTTTTATTGAAAAAACGCTCGATTACACAGTGCACAGAAAGGAACCCGACAGCGGTCAGAGCTGGGCGGCGAGGTCCCGCACGTAAAGGCTCTGCCAGAAGAGCAAAGAGCCTGGGTTAAAGCCACAGCAGCCCCTTAGCACGGACGCTGCTAGTCAGAGGCCGGGAAACGGCTGCGAAGTCTATCTTGAGGGGCGACTCCAAGTTCATTTGGTCTCTGACGCCACTTCTGAGGGAGGCAAACGGCATGCGATGCAGCAGGTTCTGTGGCATCCTGCCCCTCGGAGAGAGCAGTGAGGACAAGGACACAGGGCCTAGGGTGTGCCCCCCCCCCCAAACTGGTGGTCAGGGCTGCAGCTCACTGCCTTCCCCAAACCACTTAGGGGCCAGAGAGACAGTCGCAGGAAAGGGCAGGGCGAGAGGAAGTAGTTTCACTGCGGAGGCAGTCAGGGTGAGACTCCTTCCGTACCTTCAGGCATCTTGGTGGTCACTGGATGGCCTGTCCTGGGTGCAGCGGCTACCAGCTGGGGAACTGGAGGGGACTCCACTGACTCGTCTCAACGCCCTGCTCTCTGAGCAGCACTGGAGTCATCCTGGAGTCCCGTGTCCTGCCAGCGGTGGTCTCAGCCTCCCCACGCCCCTCAGAGACCCCAGACATCCTGGAGGTGATGCGTGAGCTCTTGGCCCCACATGGTGGCAGCCCAGGGAACTCAGGGCTGAGGGGCCACCCTCTCCGCAGCCGTGTCTGCCACCGTCCAAGGTGAGGCCGCCGTCAGCTGCCGTTGGGACCCCTCTGTGCGGAGCACCAGGGGCCCGGGCGCCACATGAAGCCCGCACCAGCCGGAGCCCCTGCGTCCAGAGCAGCTGGTGTCGAGAAGACGCTTCTCCCTCAGGGCCATGTGCAGGGCCACAGGGCCTCGGTCTGCCGTGCATCCCGACTGGCCAGCCGCGGCAGAAGCGGCGCTCCTACAGCTCAGTGCCAGGGCCTGCACCCTGACAGCAGACCGGGTAGTTTCTGAAATGGCTGAAACTACAGGACTCACCACAGGCTGATGACCTGAGACGCTGGAACTGGGAGTAAAAATAAAACGCCACGAACCCTTAAACGGAGGCGCGAAATAAGGAGCTGGAGAATCGCACGAAAAACGTACCAAACGCTGTCCTTTTGGTGACGTTCTCTTACGTAACAGCATGTAGAGGCACCCGCTTGGTGTGACAGCTACAAGGTCTCAGGGCACAGGGCTGGTAGTCTTAAGGGCAGGTTTTGAGGAAAAACCCATTTTTTGAGCTTAACTTTAAAGTTAGGCTATTCCTAGCCGGGTGTGGTAACCACGCGCCTGTAACCCCAGCGCTGGGAGGCTGAGGCCAGGGATTGCTTCCACGGGTTCGGGACTACCCGGGCCAACATAGCGAGACCAGGTCTTTAAAAAACAGGCTATTCCTTCTGATCCTGAATCAAGTTAAAGCACCAGCGAAAGGGTTTAAATGACATCATGTCTCGGACTGATCTTTGGACTTGCCCTGCTTCGTGTAAAAACGGGCAGGTCCACAAGCTCGGGATTTCCTACCACGTTACATGACGCGCGACGGCATTTCCCCAGTTTCCTGTGTACAGCACGTCAGTGCTTCGGAGAGTCTGACCCGCTAGTGCGCAGTGATGCTAACAGGAGCCACCACGTGGAAAAGGGACGTGACGCTCTGAGGAAAAGACCGGTGACCTTCGTGAAGAGCCTTAGGGTATCCGTCGGCCTAGGGTTTAGCGTTTCTCCGTCCCTTCAGCGGCAGCGGCACCAGCGCCCGCGCCAAGGCCTGGCCCAGGGCTGTCCCTGCGACGGAGCGCCTGCGCCAGCTGCCCAGGAGGCTTCCCGGCTGCCGCGCCCCGCGGTCAGGCCTTCTTGTGCACCTTCTGGTGCTGGATGAGGTGGCCGTGCTGGTTGAAGGCGCGCCCGCACTCGCCGCACTCGTAGGGCCGCTCGCCCGTGTGGATGCGCTGGTGCTGGATGAGCACCGAGTACTGGCTGAAGGCCTTGCCGCAGCGGCTGCACTCGTAGGGCCGCTCGCCCGTGTGCGTCCGCAGGTGCACGATCAGGGTGGCCTTGAGGCTGAAGGCCTTGCCGCACTGCGAGCAGCGGAAGGGCCGCTCGCCCGTGTGGATGCGCTCGTGCTGCACCAGCGAGCGGCGTGCGCTGAAGGCGTGGCCGCACTCGCCGCACACGTAGGGCTTCTCGCCGGTGTGCACGCGCTGGTGCTGGATGAGGTGCGAGTGCTGCACGAAGGCCTTGCCGCAGGCGTAGCAGCCGTACGGCTTCTCCTCGGTGTGGATGCGCTCGTGGTTCATGAGCGTGGAGCGGTGGCTGAAGGCCTTGCCGCAGGCGCCGCACTCGTAGGGCTTCTCGCCGCTGTGCACGTTGTGGTGCTGGATGAGCACCGAGCGGTCGCTGAAGGCGCGGCCGCACTGGCTGCAGGTGTAGGGCTTCTCGCCCGTGTGCGCGCGCTGGTGCTGCAGCAGCGTCCGCTTCACGCTGAAGGCGCGGCCGCACTGGCCGCACTCGTGCGGCTTCTCACCCGTGTGCACGCGCTGGTGGCTGCGCAGCACCGTGCTGTGGTTGAAGGCCTTGCCGCAGAGCGCGCACACGTAGGGCCGCTCGCCCGTGTGGATGCGCTGGTGCTGGATGAGGTGCGAGAGCTGCGTGAAGGCCTTGCCGCACTCCACGCACTCGTGCGGCTTCTCCCCGGTGTGGATCTTGTGGTGCTGCGCCAGGTCGGAGCTCACGCGGAAGGCCTTGCCGCACTCGCCGCAGGCGTAGGGCTTCTCGCCCGTGTGGATGCGCCGGTGCTTGCTCAGCACGGAGCTCTGGCTGAAGGCCTTGCCGCACACGCCGCACACGTAGGGCTTCTCACCCGTGTGCGTCCTCTGGTGCTGCAGCAGGTGCGAGCTGCGGCCGAAGCACTTCCCGCACTCCACGCACTTGTAGGGCCGCTCCCCGCTGGCCGCCGGCCGCCGGGTGACCGGAGCGCTGGGGCCCGAGGATGCTGCGACTCCGGGGCCCGGGCGCGGGCAGAGGCCGCGCTCCGGACTCCCGTGGTCCCCGGGCGCCGGAAGTACTCCGTCCGCAGCCGCCGGGCTCTCCTCCGAAGCGAAGAGCTGCGGACTGGGGGCGCCACGCCCGGCCTCGCTTTTGCCTTCGTACTCTGAAAGAGTCCGTCAGGGCAGCAGCGTCAGCGGGTCTGAGACCCAGAGACTGCGCGGCCGGCAGGGTGGTGCGTAGCAGGCTATGAGCAGGCCCGGGGCAGCAGCATGGGGGGGGATGTACCCCATGTGTGGTGGACAAGGTACAGCCAGAGGCCCAGAGTGTGTGGCTGCAGGGGCAGGGGACTGGCGAGGTGGGTGGCCTGACCTACTCAGGCCAGCGTGGAGCTGCCAGCCAGGCAGAGGGGCCGCAGCCTCTTGGAAGCCCCACACCCCGTTTCCTTACCTCCAGAGCGATGCCAGCTGCCAGAGCTATGCCAGGAGTTGGCCCAGCTCCCTGCGAGGGGGGAGGAAGCTGCCTGCCCCAGCCCCCAGAACGGGAGGAAGCAGGCCCCGCCCCCCTGCTGAAGGAGGGAAGCGGATCACTCACCTGAGCCGCAGCTGCCCAGCCCCCGGCTCTCCGCCTGTGCCGGCCCCTCAGGGACCCAGGGCTCCTCCCCGCGCTCCAGCTGGGAGATGACGTTGGGCTTGGACCCAGGGAGCCCTGCTCATGGGGAAGAGTCCTGCTGTCCACGCGCCAGCCCGCCTCCCAGCCCACCGCCCACCGCACCTGCAGGCCGGGAGGGGGAAGTGGGCCCGCGCCGCCCGCCGTACCCAGCGAGACCACGTTCCCGTAGGTCTCCATCATCACGTGCCGGTAGAGGCCCCGCTGAGCAGGGCCCAGGCGGTCCCACTCCTCCTGGGAGAGCAGCACAGCCACGTCCTCGAAGGTCACCTTGGCCTGGAGCGACAGGGGCCGCCATGGTTGGCCCGAGCCTCCCCAGGACTGAGCGGGTACACGCGGAACAGGTTTCGGGGAGACACCCAGGATGGGGGGGCACACTGGGGGATGTGACAGAACGTATGCATGGGGGGGAGGCGTCGGGGCGGGCCTGGGGCCAGGCCGCAGGGCTGGGAGGGCAGCTCACCTGGGGGCCCGCCGGTGGCGGCAGGAGTCCCGTTGCGGCCATTGTGTGTCCTGGGCCTCTGGGCAGCGGAGGTCAGGAGACGCCTGTGGGGTGGGCGAGAGGAAGTCGTGGGCCCGGGCTCAGGCCTGCACACCTGACCCTCAGGGGACACCTCAGGACAGGTTAGGCCAAGGGCCACCCGAGCCGGACCTGTGGAGAAAAGGGGGAGCCAGAGTCCCCGGACACTGGAAAGGACCCTGAGCTGCTGCAAGGGAACCCGACCCCTCCAAGGAAAGGGCCCCTCAGCGGCCCAGGAGGGCTGGGCGGGAGCGGCACTGCCGCCTTCTCTGACAGATGTGGCTGTGCGCCCTGGAGCGCCCGCAGTCTCGCCTCCATGCTGCGCCCTGCGTCCTTCCGCGAGCGCGAGGTTCCAGTGCCGACACGCAGGGAAGCGCTCGTTTGCCCTCGTCTCCGCAGGAACTTGGCCTTTGCACGCGACCAGCTGTCTGGACGGGTGGACGGTCCCATGCAGCTGCACCCGCTTCAGGACCCGGCAGCCACAACCCCGGGAGCCTGGGTATCCCGGGGAGTGAGGCCACAGGGTGCCCTCTAGAGTTGGCAACCTCCCCCCCTCAGCAGTCCACGTGGATGCCCCAGAGCCTCATGGATGCCATGTCCGGCAGCGGCTCCCACGGCTGCACACCAGAACCTGGGGCTGAGGTTCCACCTCCTGCCCCTGCAAACCCTGCCCTCCCCTCCCTCCTCCCCAGGAGCTGGGTCCAGCTGGTGCCAGCCCCTGACAGGCCACACCAAACTCTGACCTGGCATCTCCCTGGCTGGTGCGCCCCTACCCCTTGGGGGGGCCTTCCCCAGCCCACATGCTCAAACCCACTTCCCGTCCTGCTGCACCACCAGGCCCAGCGTTTGCCAGAGGACAGAGTGAAATTACAGGAGAAACAAGATTGCCCTGACGCCCTCTGCGCAGGACGAGCCCTGCAAACTTGGGGCCCAGGGCGGGAGGCCGGGTTCCCCCCACGCTTCCACACAAGGGCTGCCTGGCAAGCCAGGTGCCCCCTCGGACAGTGGTGCCCTTCTGGGAGGGACATGCGCTCAGGGTGGGGCGTTTCCACAGGCCACAAGCCACTAAGAGGAAGACTCCAGGTTGGCCCTGTGGGCCGCCCTGCGCTGAGGGAGGTGGGACCGGGTCCCTGGTGCAGCCTCGGCCTGTGAGCAGAAGCCTCAGTGTAGAGGGCGCCCTGATGTTCAGGTAGGGATTCTGAAGCAGCGCCCTCAGGGACTGGAGAACACCCTGGCCTCGCCTGAGGCAGTGCCACCCTAGGGAGGCGGGAAGCCACTTGGAGGGGTTCCCCAGCACAGAAGGGGGGCGGGCACCCCACCCCAGACCCCAACTGGCCGCCCACCACCCAGGGCCACATACTCGGGAGTTTAGTTTTTGGAGACCGCCCCACGGTGTAACCCGAAAACCCCCGAGCGGATCAGCATTCACCGCGGTGTGGCCTCGCGAAACGGGAGGTTCCCGTGGCGGCGGCCGCCCAGTGGGGTCCCTTCCCGGCCCCACAGCAGAAGGGCGCAAGGTCATTGCCCTATGCCTGAGAAGTCCTCACCCTCGGGGTTCCAGCGGCCCTGTGAGCAGGGGGCTCGCCTGCCTCCTCCCTCGGCACCTCCCCCCCACCGCCCCGTTATGGGGGAAGGTGGGGGACAAATGGCAACCGCAACGGGCATCAGCAGCTCCGTAGCTGGCCGGGCGCGGACACTGGGGGGTGCCAGCCGCCCCGGGGTGTGGACGCAGGGGTTCCGCAGGGGGTGGTGGGAGGGGCCCGCGCGGGCGGGCCTTTCCTGCTGGAGTTCGCCGCGCCCTCTCCCCACAGCCCGCTTTGCCTGAGGCTGGGGGGGAGGGGCCTGTCGCGTGCACGCCTGCGGGCAGTGAACGGAGGGTCCGTGCGCCACGGGGGTCCCAGGTGGGGGGGGCCTGGGCTGCACCCCAACTCGCTCCGCGCAGGCTCCGCGCAGACCCGCTCCAGCCGGCTGCCGACGGGGCCTCCCGGGGCGGGACGGCCCCAGCCCAGTGCGAGGCCCGCGGCCCGGGGGCTCGCCCGTCGCTGGGGCCCGAAACCTGCGACCCCAGAAACCTGCGCCCCCAGACCCGAGACCCGGGCGTTCGAACCCGCGGGCGGCCGGCGACATCCGGGGGGAGCCCGGGCCGCCGCGTCACAAAGGGGCCGCCGCCGGGCGGGCGGGCGAGCGGAAGCGGAAGGGGGCGGGGCTGGGCCGGGGGCCTGGAGGCCACGGTCAGGGCCGGGCGGCGGGGCCCGGCGGCGGGTGCGGGTGGCGGCGGCGCCCCGAGGGCCGAGTTCGCCTCCGCCGCGCGGGCCACGTCACTCCGCCGCCGCCTCCGGCGTCCGCACCTGAGCAGCCGCCGCGCCGAATTCCTGTCAGGAAGCCGACGCGAGCGGCGCCGGCGACAGCCGGGCCAGCTCGGAGCCCCGCTTCAGGCTCGCGCGGCCGGCCGAGACCCCCGGCCCCGGCAGGACACCCCTCGAGCGCGTCGCGCGGTACCTGAGGAAAGCGGGTCCGGAGGCGGCGGGCGCCACCCTCGGCCCTCAGCCTCCGCGCCGCAGCCTCACGCGCCAAGAGGGGCCGCGCGCAGCGCCCTCAGACAAAGGGGCCGCCCCGCCCCCTCTGCTCGTCGGCCAACCCCTGCGGGCCCCGCCCCCCGGGGCCCCGCCCTCACGGCCCGAGCCGCCAATCCCGGGGCGCGACCCCCTGCTCTGCCGTCGGCCCCGCCCCTCCCGCCCGGCGTCCGGCCCCTGACGGCCACCGAGCGTCCAGGACCCGCGGCGCCTAGAGAGGCCGGTGCAGGCCGCGCTTCCGGCGCCCGGGTCCCCCGCCTACGAGCGCCGCCTCCCGGCACGTCCGCGCCGCCGCCTCTGCGCCCCGCCCCCCCGTGCGTCCCTGATGCGCTTGCGCGGCCGGTCAACCGCGCGCCCCTGGGGCGTGGGCCACGCAGCCTCAGTCTCCCTCCTGCACGGGTCTGTGGGCAGTGCCGCGTCCCCCCCATCCCGCCTGTCTCCCTCCTGCTGGGCGCACGCGCCTGAGGACAGTGCCAGCGGGCAGACGGCTGGAGCCAGTCGGGTTGTGTGCTGTGTGCCTGTGTCAGCCGGGAGAGGCCGGCAAGTTACCTCAGGCCGCCTCACAAGGGAAAGGCCGGGCTTTAAACCCGCACGACGAGCAGTGCAAGGCCAGGCTCACGGACACAGGGCTTAGTAAGGACAGAAGGACCCGAGTCCGTTGGACGCCTCATCCCAGTCCAGCCAATTCCAAGTCCGGGTTTCATACGGTCCCCCCCCCCTTACGGGCGCGGCTCCGGTTCGAATGCTGACAGCCGTTCCTCAGTCGCGCGGTGGCCGCTCCTGGCCGCGCGTCCCTGTGCGCGGGGCTGCGCCCCAGCAGCCGGAATGCACGCATAGGTGTGACGTTCTGGGGCACTGAGCCACCCTCTACTCGGCGGACAGGGCCCTGATCTGGGCAGGGGCTCTCCTTGGCCGGCGCCCTGGGGCCGTGTCCAGCATCAGGAGCAGAGGGCATCAAGGCGGGTGCCTGCACCGGGCGCCTGAACAAACGGGCTCGTGTGTAGAGATGTCGTGCTTTGCTGGGGGGTCCCGTCGCCATCTTACACATTTCTGGGTCCCTGCCCAGGGCCAGTGTGTCTCGATGTTTGGATGACGTTCAGGGATTCGGCCTGAGGAACCTCCTCCCCACTGTCCTGAAGTCTCGCAGGCGCATTTTACTTGTCAAAAAGTGGGGTTTTTTTTGTTTGTTTGTTTGTTTTTGAGACTAGGTCTTGCTATTTTTGCCGGTGGAACCGCAGGCTCTTGTTGCCCGGGGTACCACAGACTCAAGCCATCCCCAGCCTCAGCTTCCCAAGTAGCTGGGATGACAGGCGCGCGCCACCACGCCCAGCTATTTTTTTGGAACTAGTTCTCACTACGGGCCCCAGGTGGGACTCGAACCGCGATCCCTAGCCTCGGTCGCTTCATAGGCTGAAGCTTACAAGCACGAGCCACCGTGCCCGGCCCTAAAAAGTGGGTTTTTGCTTTGATATTCATGACTCCATTTTTCATCTGAAAAAGCCACTTCCTTTAAATTATTTCATGAATTAAGAAATAGCAAAACTACTTAAAACTTCGAATGCTCCTGTGAAGCGGCCGGGGCTAGGGATTGCAGTTCAAGTCCTGCCCGGGGCAACACAGAGAGACCTAGATCCAAAAAACAGCTGGGCGTGGTGGCGCACACCTGTAACCCCAGCTACCTGGGAAGCTGAGTCTGGGGATTGCTTGAGTCTGGAACCCCGGGCAACAAGAGTCTGCGGTTCCACAGGCAAAAATAGCAAGACCTAGTCGCAAAAAAAAAAAAATAAATAAAACTTCGAATGCTACATGCTCTCCTCCCACTCTGCTCGCCCTGCCCCTCAGCTGCCTCCCTGACCAGGCAGCCGTGCTTCAGCGCCAGACGCGAAGAAAACCCGCACAGGCTGCTTCTGGTCGCGGGTTGCAGTCAATCACCAACCAGCATTACTTCGCGGTTCGCAGAGTTAAAGCCTCCGTCTGTTCTTTTCCTTGCAGACTAGGATGGGGCGGGCAACAAGGGACTGAGGTGCTACAATGGGAATGGGTTCCGGACCTGGGGCGGGAGGGAAACTCAAGGGCTACAGGTGAAAGAGGCT
This sequence comes from Uropsilus gracilis, assembly GCA_004024945.1. NCBI lineage: Eukaryota > Metazoa > Chordata > Mammalia > Eulipotyphla > Talpidae > Uropsilus > Uropsilus gracilis. The sequence continues at coordinate 12,503 of PVHY01031126.1, forward strand.
GTAACCCGCCTGTGGCCACTGCAGGCTGCTGGAAGACCTGGAGGAGGCAAGGCTTCTGCGCTGCTGACTGCTGGCAGACGAGCGCCGGCCCGCCTTAGCTCCTGGAAGCCTCCACGCCCCCCTCCTCACTTGCAGACGACCCGTCAGTGACCTTTCCTGCCTCCCATCTATCTTTTTTTTTTTTTTTTTTTTTTTTTTGAGACTAGGTCTTGCTATTTTTGCCTGTGGAACCGCAGGCTCTTGTTGCCCAAGGTACCACAGACTCAAGCAATCCCCAGCCTCAGCTTCCCAGGTAGCTGGGATGACAGGCGCGCGCCACCACGCCCAGCTATTTTTTTTGGAACTAGGTCTCGCTACAGCCCCAGGCGGGACTCGAA
>PVHY01031127.1:0-12856 GCA_004024945.1 Uropsilus gracilis
TCAAACTAATGAAAATGGAACTACCATTTGACCCAGCAATCGCTCTTCTGGGAATCTACCCAAAGGAGACCTCAATGTGGGTACAAAGGGACACCTGTGCTCGGATGTTTATTGCAGCACTATTTATAATTGCAAGAACTGGGAAACAACCCGAATGCCCCAAAAAAGAGGACTGGATGAAAAAGATGTGGTATATATACACAATGGAATATTACACATCAATAAAAAATGACAAATTCGATGATTTTCTGGAAACATGGATGTACCTAGAAGAAATCATACTGGCAGAAACAAGTCAGAAGGAAAAAAACAGATACCAAATGGTTTCACTAATATATGGACAACCAAATGAAAGTACACAACTGCGGGAAGGGACCAGCTGGAATAGCCAGGGAGGGGAGGTGGTGGGGGACCCCCAGGGACCTCAGTGAAGTGATTGATGTGAAATATATATATATGTATAAATTAAAATAAAAAAGTTTAAAAAAAAATCTACACAGGGTTCCTTCATTCTTTAACTGAATACCAATATATGCATGCATAGAGAGAAATTCCAGGATGCTGGGCAAAGAGCAACTACCAGGGAAAGGAACAGTTAACTGGGAAGTATAGGGCAAGCAATTCTCAAAGTCACACGGAACGGGGAATAATTTGAGTTTATACTGGCCACATCCGTAAATATATGGGGTATATGCAATGATTCTAGAAGTCACACCTTCATGGAGTAGATAAACTAGTCCTGTAGTGACAGTTATCTAAATTACCTTTTACAAGCTGATGAACAAATCTTCAAGAGAAGTAAGCTTCTGATTACAGTGGCGAACAGCTTTAATCCCAAGCCTAGGACAGGAGGCTGAGACTAGGAATCGCTTGAGTCCTTGGGTTTGAAACCCTACTGGGGCAACATAGCAAGACCTCATCACACAAAATAGCTGGGTGTGGTGGTACGTGCCTGTAATCCCAGATACCTGAGAGCCTGAGGCTGGGGATCTCTTGATCTCGGGGTACCCCAGCCAACGAGAGTCTGTGGTTCCCTGGGCAACACAGCAAGACCTAGCCTTAAAACAAACAAACAAATAAACCAAACAAACATGTAAACTGATTAACAGACAACTGCCACTAAGAAGAGGGTCTAGCTTGCAATCAAAAATTACTTTATATGTAAATTAGCAAGAAAATATAACTCATAAACAGGAGAGAAATAATTCAAAAATATATATTTACGCCAGTGACTTAGATAATGGAATTAACAGATAGGGACTTAAGTGTCATGAATGAGGTTAAGTATTTATAATAAAACATGAATTTAATGAGGAGAAAATAGAATATATAAAGTATCCTCTTAGAGATGAGTAATATAATTTCTGAAATAATAATTTCACTGGATGGGCTTCTAGCAAATTAAAAATAGCTAAAGACTCGTGAACTTGAAGGTAAAACAACAGAAACTAAGCTAGAGGCAAAGAGGGGGAAAAATAAATGAGTATCAATGACCTCTGAATCAAAACGTAACAGTCTGCAACACATATGGCACTGGAGTCATAGAAGGACCAAAAAGATGGGAAGTGAAGGAGGTTTGAGACGAAAAACAAAACAAAACAAATTGAAGTGATGAGATTTTTCCATTATTAATAGAAACAATAAAATTCACAGATCAAGAAGGTCAGCGAATCCCGTGAAGGCTAAACACAAAGAATTGCATGCTAAGGACTATTATAATCAAATTGCTGAATACAAGCAATAAAAAGAAAAAACAGGTAGGGCTTTAAAGTATACATTATGGAATATAGGGAAAAAATAAAAGCCATGAGGAAAAGTCAAAACACGCTAAGCACCAAACAAGCACACAGTTTCGGGCAGGGGGAATGGTAGGGGGGAAGGGGTGTGAATCCCTGCGATTACAATGATGTGAAATTTATATATAAATAAAAATAAAATATACATTATACAGGAGAACAAAAATAGACATTTTGAATTTTCATTAGAAACTGCAATCCAGAAGACAGTGAAATGTTATTGTAAAAGTACTGAAGTGTTTTGAAAGTTAAAACTTAGCCGGACACAGTGGCGCATACCTGTAAGCAACAGCTTATGGAGTTGTGGTAGAGTGTGGGGATTGCAATTGAGTCTCGCCTGAGGCAACACAGCGAGACCTCGTCCCAAAAAATAGCTGGGTGTGGGTGTGCGTCTGTAATCCTAGCTACCTGGGAAGCTGAGGCTGGGAATTGTTTGACTCCGTGGTACCACGGGCAATGTGAGCCTGCGGTTGTCCCATGGGCAAAAATAGCAAGACCTAGTTTCCAAAAAAAAAAAAAAAAAAAAAAAAGTGAAAACATATATAGGGTAAAAATATTTCAAAACTGAAGACAAAATGGAAACTTTTTCGGGCAAACATAAATTGAAAGAATTTAGTGACATCAAATACTTCCTACAAGAAATATTAAAGGAAGTTCTTTAGACAAAAGTGATATACAAAAATAAGAAATCTACATAGATAAATGAAAGGTGCTATTAATGGTAAAAAAGACATTCTTATGTGGCATTTTGAACATATGTGGAAATAAAATATATGACCGCAATATCTCAAAAGACAGAATGGAATTATGTGGTCATAGGGTTACTATGTTACACATGAACTAGTATAATATTAATTGAGGTAGTCTGTTATATTAAAGATGAATGTTTTGTTAAGCCTTAAAACATCTATTAAAATATTTATCATAGAAGTATAGCTAATAAGCTGTAATAATCAAAGAGATAAAATGGAACACTTACCATCATCATCATCAGGGAGGCAGGAAAATAAGAACAACAAAAAAGACGTACTATGTGTGAAACAGCAAGATGACAGGTAATCACAGTAAGTATAAATGGCCTACATATTGAAGGATAGAGATTATCAAAATGAATTTTAAAAATCAATTCTCAAGTACATGCTACCTACAAGAAATACACCTTAAATACAGTGACAATGATAAGTTAAACTGAATGAGTAGAAAAATGCTTACTAAGCAAACACTAAACATAAGAAAATTTTAGTGATTATATTAATGCCAGATAAAGTAGAGAACAGGGATATTAGCAGGACTAAAGAAAGAGATAGTTACTTTGTCTTTCTGACATGGAGGACTTTCAAAGCAAGCCTGTCTGAGAGCTGAGTGGGGGTGAAGTTGTGTGCCTGTTGGGTTAGTATTGTCACAACAAAACTTAGATGATCTCATGTAAAACTACGATGTCAAGTTACAAAGATTCTAAGTACCACAGTCTTTCACCTTGTTCTTGAAGAACAGCATCAGGTACAGCTCCTTCATAGATGACCAAAGAAACAGAGTTCTTATTGGACAAACATTTCTTTCAGAAACCATGAAATAATTAAGACTAAACCTAACAAAATATGTATAAGGTATTCATTGAAAACTGTAAATTATTGCTGAAAAAAATTAAGTTCTTAAACATGGACATATATGTATCATGGTCAGTAACTTGAAACTTTTTAAGGTGGTAGTTCTCCCCACATTTATTTATTTATGGATTTACTGCAGTTCAGTCAAAGGAAGGCTTAATAGCCCCACCTTTTTGGGTAGAAATTAAGAAGTTAATTCTAAAACTTATATGAAAATATGAAGAAAACAATTACAATTTTTAAAAAGAAAGCAGAATTAGAGTACCTGATTTCTAAAACAGTACAGCATTCAAGACAGTGTAGTATCTGTGTAAAGATAAAAAAGAACATTTTGAAATAATCTATATAAATGTTATCAGTTGAATTTGTATAAAGATACCAGAATAGTAAAATGGAGAAAGGTTTAGTTGTTTGTTTGTTTGTTTTTAACAAATGGTGCTTGAATAAATATGAACAACTTCAGTCTTTCCCAATGCTACACACTAAAACTTCTCAAAGTGAATCATATACGTAAATCCAAAGCTTAACTATAAAACCTATAGAAAAAATTAAGAGAAAGTTTCCTAAGATTTTACATCTTAGGAAGTTCCTATACCATATTTAGACTTTAGACCTAAGAATATAGGGTAGGAAAAACTTTCTTAGGACAGTAAAAGCCCTCACCTTGAAAGGAAAAAAAAGATACAATGAATTTTATCACAATTTGTAACTTTTGCTCTTCTAAGACACCATGTAGAAAATAGGGAGTAAGTAAGCTACAGGCTATTAGAAAGTATTTCAAAATGTATTTGGCAAAGGGCCAATATCAAAATTTAAAAAGTCTTAACATGAAATAAAACCTGGTAGAGTTTCTAGAGAATAGGAATTATTGATATTTTGATGTGGTGGTATTTACAAGAGTGTATATATAGCCATCAAAACTCTGAGCTAAATACTTACAATGGGTGTGTTTTACCATAGGCTACTGGACCTCAGTAAATTTTATTTTAACTAGTGGATTGGATGAATATATTGATCTGAAACCATAACTGATAAATGAAAACACAAAAATCATAACCAGTACTCAGCTCCAAATCAAGCCCTCTCTGATGCTCTTTCTTATACCATGCTATTTTTTATTTCTTTGGTATTTCTCAAAATAGTCCTAATTTTAAAATATGCAGTCTAATTATTTCCAGGATTGCAGTCATACTAGATTGAAACTTTACAGTTACTCAGTGAAAAGCAGAAGCAGATATGAAACTTGCCTTTATTACGTTAGCACTTAGTTGTTCTTCAACTAAAGTGAATTTTAAATTTTCACTAAACACTTTGGTTTGTATCTGGATATATTCTTGAATGATAGACTTATTAATATGGCAGAGAATGAGAAGCAATACTTTTATTTTGCTACCCAAATTATTTAACACAGTTCTATGTGAATATATAGATATTTTATTGTGTTTCTTTTTTTCTTTTTCTTTTTTTCTGAGAGTAGGTCTCGCTATTTTGCCCAGGAAACCGCAGGCTCAGGTTGCCCGGGCACCACAAATTCAAGTGACCGCCAGCCTCAACTTCCCAGGTAGCTGGGGTTACAGGTGCGCGCCACGATGCCCAGCTATTTTTTGAGACTAGGTCTGGCTATGTTGTCCTGGGCGGGTCTCAAACCTGCGGACTCAAGCAATTCCTAATCCCGGCCTCACTTCATAGACTGCGATTAAAGGCACGGGCCACCATGCCTGACCCATGTTTCGTATTTTACAAAATACAGTCTAGTTTGAGCCAGGTAGATTATAAGTAATTTTTGACAGAAAATTTACATGGTGAGATTTAGTTCCCTGTAAATTTTCCTCGGGGTTACATCAAACCATCTTTTCCTTCTAGCTAGTTCTTAGGGTAAGTGCTTATAATAACATACACTATGGACGTCTTGAGGGCAGGAAGCAAGTTTTATTTATCTTTCTAGAGTACCTAGGATAGTTCCTAGTACAAAAATAACACAAAACAAAACCAGTAGTACATTTATATTAAAAGTCAAGTGGTTCTCAATAGCAATAACTATTAGTTCACAATTCAAATACATAATCTTGTATCGTCTAATGTACTCCTGTTCTTTTTCAAGAAGCCAAACTCTTCCCCTCTTACTGGGAGAAGTAGTATTGGAACCTTTGTACCTTACCCTTTTCCATAACTGAGAAATGGAAGGTTGTTTATAATACGTATGTGCATTAATCTCTGGCATTTGTATTTGCAAGTTAACATGTTGTCTATGCATTTAAACAGCTTTAACACAATGTCTTAATAAGTTCTTTTTTTGAGGAAATATGAATTGAAAGAGTAGTGTTCCCAGCTTGTTTAGATGTACTTTTAGACCCCTGAGTTTTAGATATGATCTTTTACCCATAATCTCTATTTGGGAAAATAGTGAAGAAAGCATTATCCTACTATAACTTGTTTTGGAACTAACCATTTCCATAGCACTTTTTTGATCTACTCTCTCCACACAAAAAAGGTGTTTGCAACTATGTCTAATTTGCTAAATACTTACAAATTTTCTAACCCAAAGACTTAAAATGGAAATTCATGAATAAGTAGACTTTTGAGCTCAGTGTAACTTAATCAATAGTCAAATCAATTGCTGCCTCATATTATGACATTGTTTAATATTCTACATGTAGAATATATAAGGGTCTTTTGGATAAACATCTACAAGAGATTGTTGGTATTGATTGGTCCCACAACCAATGAAAGTCTTTTTGTTCCTTTATTGTATGTTTGTTGACAGTTGTGATCAACATGGAATGAACTGCTTTACAGTTTATTACTTTCAAAGTACAAATCTGAATGCTGTGGATTCAGATGTATAAAAGAGATAAAATTACAGACAGCTTTGAGTGGCAGTTACATATCAAACCTCACGGGGGTTTGACAGGCAACGAATATCGTTATTAGACGCTTTTTCCATAATTGCTGACATTTATCCAGTGTTTCACAGTATTTGCTAATGTATTAATGCAGTCAATCTCTGAGAGGCTGCACATGCCTTTTTAGCCCTGGCTTTTATGGGATTCTGAAATTCATAGACCCACAGATACTTATTCCCTGCTGGTTGCCGTAGTGACAGAGCTCAGAGATAAGCCAAGACAGAGCCCTTTTGTGATTGCTTTTCAGGTGACATTCAGCGGCAGCTTGAGTAGAGTGTCCTTTTATAGTTCCTGTAATTCAGAAAATGATAACAGCTTTTTGCTGCTTAGGAGAGAAGTCTGTGAACTGCTCCCGGTGGGATTTTGGTTTGCTGTGCCACTTCATACCAACAGCAGCCTGATAAAGTTCTTATTATTGTGGAGATTTCAAAGTGCAAGGGGACTGAATTAATTATGACAGGTTAGAAAATACAAGACTGATGCTACAAGTAAAACTTCAAGAACCAATACATGTTCCCCAACCATATGTAACAAGTTAATTCAGATACTTTAGGCTATTGGTGATGATATACTAAGTCACTTGCTTTATAAGTAAACACACCTGATTTCTAAATTGCTGGTAAAACCTGCCAGCTGTTTCATCTCAAAATTTAGAAATTATTTTATTTCTGTTTATTTTCTCATTTGAAACTATTTAACAATTTGTTATATAGAAGCATAGAGCTTTATTTGGACACTTTCTTAGGGTTATTGTAATTTTTTCAGTTTCTCAGTAGTAATTAAAAATGAATGTAATGTTATGAATAGCCACTTATATAAAGTGCTTTAAATTCAGAAGAAAATACTATCATGTTAGAGCATGTTGGAAAGTGGAGTTAGGGTGCAGTTCAAGAGATAACTGGAGAAAATATAATCTTGCCTGGAAAGAACATACACGTCCTAAAAAGTTATGTTTTTTTCCTTAGATTTTTGATGCTGGGAGATTTACTAGTCCTAATTTTAACAGATAGAGGACTCTAGTAGCAGTGGTTAAGTGTAGCAAATCTTGAGAACCTAAACTACTATGTATTTGATGTTATTGGAAGGAGGCAAAAAGGAAAAGCAAGAAGAAACAGGAACACTAACCCAAATTAAACCATGCAAATCTGAAAGGAGGTATGGAGCATTTAAATATCTTACCTCTAAAATCTAAAAGCAATGCACAGTTCAACCGGAAACAAGGAGAATGAGCTGAATAGAGAAGTAACTTGACAATCTGAGAAGATAAAAAAGAGTGATGTTTTCCCAATTTCTAAATTGTTGTTGATCCATGTTAGATGAACAAGTGTATGGATAGCACACAAATGAGGGCTCAGAAGGGAAATTTGGCCTAAAATATCAAATCGGTTGTCTTGGATTAGGTGTGCAATTGAAAAGCTGGAGATCTGATTTGTGTTACTTGTTTCTAACCTTTCAGTCTCATTTACAGCAGATGTAAACTCAACTCATAAAATTCAAATATTTGTAATTCATACAAAAAAAGAATAACCTTCAGACTAGTGACAAATATGACATTTTCAAATGATATTTAGTAGACCTTTATTAATACTGTATTACCCCATCATATTCACTGAATTTCCTACTTATGATTAACTTAATCATCAACCATCAGTTTTGATAAACTACAAAAAAGAGAGAGGAGAGAGATTTGTAGGAGTTGTATTACTATATGATGTACTTTTAAGTGTTATTGTTATCTTAGGAATCTTTCAAATTTTACTACTTTATGCAGGTCATTAACACTACATCTCACTGTTTTAAAACTCATAAATATCATTTTGTAATTGCTGCTAAGACATAAAATAGAACAACGTAGCAAAGCAAAAAAAAAAAAAAGCAAACCTTTAGGATGGGGGAAAATGGCCTGTAGTTTTTGAAAAAAATGTAGGAACTCTATTTTTAAAATGGTTTTTATAGTTAGGGAATTGGTTCTTTCTGTTAGCATGACAGCTTACTTCCTGAATTTAGAAACTAAAAAAAATTCACCGTATTACTTGCTTATGATGTTTATTTTTAAACAATTTTAAAGTAAAAAATAATTTAATGAATATTAGCCTTTTGCAGTGTGACATCACAAGATTTGCAATAAGTAGTAAAATTACTACAAAATTATAGTTGTTTCAATACTGAATTTGGAAAAATTTTATGACTTGACCCATAGGAAGTGAAATAACCATGAAATTTAATCATTTCTCTCGATCTCTATGGTCATTAATTTTGTGTTATCAATAATACAAAAACAGTATCATTTATCCTGGATTGTTCTAGGTACTTTGTTGGCCTTGTTATATTTTATATCTTATCTCCCCACTAAATATCCTGGAAGATAGATGTTGTTATTTCCATATTTACACATGAAGGAATTGAGGTTAAGAGTGGTTTAGTCCAACAACCACTGCAAATTGGATAAAAAGTGGTGGAAAGGGGATCCTGGCTTGGGTTTAACTCTGAACACTCCCTTTTTCTACTGTATAATGAAGGAGTTACTTTTGGATCTTAAATCCCAAATTCTTATTTTTCCTTTCCTAGCATAGCTATTATGGGCTTATATAGTTTCCTAAAAGATTATGTCTTGCCCTCATAGGATTAGTCTCTTTATCTTTACTCATTTTAGCTCTGTCTCTGACTCTGAGAATTCCAATAACAATAGATAGTATTTTTAAAATGATATATGGACACTAGTCTTTGTAGTATACATGTAATATAACTCATTTAACCTTCCTAACAACCCTAATGAAGTGAAAGTTATTGTTTGCTCCACTTTACACATGAACAAACTGAGGCATGTTCAACTGGTATTTGAACCCAGTTGGAATAGGATTTATGGCCACACCATACTATATACCTCCTATAATAGCTGAGATCTATTGTCGGTTATCTATGAAAACCTGTAGAGCAACTCAAGGATGAGCTTGCCATATTCATTGTGGCCATCATTCCACTTCTATGGAAAGTAAGGTAGAAATAGAAGCTATATTACATTTTCTCAAATTTGCTATACAGTATGACCAGTGAGTACTACGTTTGCCAGTTTTCTTTTCCTGACTATTGGTTTTATTGCCCAGAAGCTTTTAAATCCAAGAAGGAAGGTATCATCATTCTAACCTTTTTTAATCTCTAGGGCTGCTGAGTGTTTACTAATTGATCCATAAAACTCCAGAAATGATGTTAAATGTTACTACTTATGGAAGATTCTATGACTACTTATTTAAAAATTTGTCCAGGTAAAAGAGATAGGATTAAAACTTGGAAGCGCTTTATACTGAACATTAGAAAATTGCCATTAGCCCAATCCCTCACTTTGAGATCAAATAATTATGGTTAGAAAAAGAACAATGAATTTGAGAGGTCAGAAAACTTTGTTTCTAGTCCAAGCTGAGTAAGATAGTCTTGTGCTCTGTAACCCCATTCCCTTCTCTATTCTCAGAACTTTATATTATCAATAATTTCTTTTTTAGTATTTTAATATCATTGTGCTAGATTTCTATCCATATTTAAACATAAGAAACCTTTCATTTTTAAACAAACATATATGTATGTATGTATGTATGTATGTATCTATACATGTAAAGACAAAATAAAAAGATCCTTTCAGACTTTAGCTATTGTATCCTCTCCTCTTTTTTAGACAAAATTCAAAGAATTATATATAATTCCCAATATCTATTTTTGCCTTTCCACATACTTCTCAAACTACACCACTCTGGCCTTAAACTCATTTCTCCACCCAAATAGCTTTTCTCCCATCAAAGTACTAACTAGGCCCAACCCTGCTTAGCTTTCGAAATCCGATCAAATCAGACACAGTCAGGGTGTTACCGCCATAGACTACTAGCTTTTCTTCTGGTACTGACAATCATGTTGCAAAACACAGTAGGCCTTTCAGTTTTCATTGTACTTCTTAATAGTATTAACAACAAAATCTTACAGTTTACTCATTGTCATTGCTTCATAATAATTATACAGACCATCCACATTCATCTGTTCTGTTGGTGAAGGGTATTTGGGGGAGTTTTCACTGCTAGATTATTTTCAAAAAAAAAATTTTTTTTTTTTGAGACTAGGTCTCGCTATTTGCCCGTGGAACCGCAGGCTCTCATTGCCCAGGGTACCACAGACTCAAGCAATCCTCAGTCTCAGCTTCCCATGTAGCTGGAATTACAGGTGCATGCCACCACGCCCAGCTATTTTTTTGGAACTAGGTCTCACTATGGGCCCCAGGCAGGACTTGAATTGTGATCCCTAGGCCTGGCCGCTTCATAGGCTGAAGCTTACACGCACGAGCCACCATGCCCAGCTCTCAAATATTTCTCAGCAACTTTTAACACTATTGAAAACTCCTTCCTAAAAACTCTTCCCTTGGTTTAAAGGATACCACACTTAAGTTTTTCTTTATACTCTGGTGCTTCTTCCCTTTATGTCTCATCCTTCTCTGTACAGTCACTATTATTGGCATTCTTAGGGTACAAGTCCATGTCCAGTTAGTGTCACCTTATATGTTTGCCCCTAATGTTCTCAGTCCTCAGATCAGCTTCAGAAGAACTTTATAATTTGCCTCTGTCTGTCTATCTCTGCTCAAGTAATCTTTCTGTTTAAATCTTCCCACACAAAGACCAGAATCCTTAACATAAGCCAGTAGACCCTCCATATTCTGATTCCAGTTTATTTCTTTCATATTGCCTTTTATTATAGAGCTTCTTGTTCACTAGTTCTAGTAATCATCTGTGTACTCTCCTAATATACCATCATTAGGAATTTACAAATGTCTGAAATAGTCATGTTATTTAGTTCCTGAATAGTCTCGCAGCTTAACCATGTCTTCTTTTAATTATATGTTTCCCACTTTAAACTGTAAATTCCACAAGGGGAGATGTCTATTTTTTTCCCCACAGTTACAAATGTGATTTCTTCAAATAGTAGTGCTCAATAAATATTGGTTGAATAAGTAAATCTTTCTGAGTTCGTTACCCAGTGCTATAACTATCCAACATTGTTGTTTAAAATAAGATATGCATGTGCAAACACACCTTAAAATTTAGCAAACTAAGGAAATGTAAGGAATTGCTATCATTATACACAGGAAGGTATTCTTGCTGCTGAAGACTATAATTACTAAATTTCACTGTGATATTGTGCAATTAAATTGCACTGTGATATGCAAATGGAAAGTAGCATGATATACATATCATGATATGTAAGTGGCAAGTGGTTTCAGTTTTCGTCCATTTGGTTTACTGATCTATCTCCCCTGCTGTTCTTCTACCATTCGTACCTAATTTAGACTCCATCATTTTCTGATTTTCTTGTTTTAGTTCTCCCTTTCTTGCTTCCCCTATTCCATCCTCTTTTTTTACAATATTGTTATCTTTGTTAAACATACCTGCATCATATTACTCTCTTGCCTCAGATCTCTTAGAGGTTTCACACCACTTACAAAATAGATCTAAGCTCTTGAAGGGATATACTTGACCCTTCATGATCAGACCTACTTCTGCTGTTCAACTTATGTCCCTTCACCATTTTACACCTTAGCTATGCTCCAACAACACTAAATTACTTGTTTTTTTTTTACATGTGCTACCTTGTTTTTCCCCCATTTTCCATAATTTGTAGAAGGAAGAGTCATAGTTTGACTTGAGCTAGTTTGAATTCTTATTGTGTCATCAAAATCAGCTTAACAGTGAAATATTTTTATTGCACATGTACTTTCCATACGGTCTTTAGGTTTTAGTTTGAGATAGGTCTCATAAGGCAAACAAGGTAAATACACATGAAAAGTTAAAGATTTGACAAAGTTCATGTTATGCAATGCATAGGATGAATCTAGTAAATGTTGAAAGAATAAAACCATTTATTTTTTATTTTTTATTTATTTATTTTTTTTTTGAGACTAGGTCTCGCTGTTTTTGCCCATGGAACCGCAGGCTCTCATTGCTCGGGGTACCACAGACTCAAGCAATCCCCAGCCTCAGCTTCCCAGGTAGCTGGGATTACAGGCGTGCGCCACCACGCCCAGCTATTTTTTTGGAACTAGGTCTCGCTACAGGCCCCAAGCGGGACTCGACCCGTGATCCCTAGCCCCGGCCGCTTCATAGGCTGAAGCTTACAAGCACGAGCCACCGTGCCTGGCCTTCATTTATTTTTTAGTTTAAGTTTTTCATAATCTTATGAAGATTGTTTTTCTTTTACAAATAAAGAATGTAGGATCAATAAAGTAAATAACTTCGGTAAATAACTTTAATGTAACATTAAAAAGTTTTGGAGTCTGGGAAAGAACTACAGTCTTCTGACTTATCTATAAGAATGGCTCTCATTGAATCTCATGACCTTTTAGGTTGGTTTCATCAGCACAATACTATGCTTTAATCTGTGAGAAATTTTTAAATTTTTGCATATTTTACAATATATGATTGCGTAACTGCTAATCCCCAGGGGAATACCCCCCCCCCACACACACACCACATCTCCCATGGTTACTTTGCCTCCTTTCTTTTTGTTGTTTGTCCATGTT
>PVHY01031128.1:0-12881 GCA_004024945.1 Uropsilus gracilis
AAACTAAAAAGTTTCTGTTCAGCAAAAGAGACAATAAACAAAACAAAAAGAAACCCAACCAACTGGGAGAAAATTTTTGCCCTGCAGACAAGTGACAAGGGTCTGATAACAAAGATCCACAAAGAGCTCCTACAGCTCAACAAAAACAAAGCAAAAAACCCAATCAAAAAATGGGGAGAAGAACTAAAAAGGCACTTCACCAAAGAGGAGATACAGATGGCTAATAGACATATGAAAAAATGCTCCGCCTCACTAATAATTAGGGAAATGCAAATTAAAACCACACTGAGATACCATCTTACACCAGTAAGAATGGCCCACATAAATAAAACAGACAACAAATGTTGGCGCGGATGTGGAGAAAAAGGAACTCTCTTATACTGCTGGTGGGAGTGCAAACTGGTCCAGCCACTATGGAAGACTGTGTGGAGTGGAATTACCATTGAAAGTGGAATTACCATTCGTCTCCGCAATCTCACTACTGGGAATCTACCCAGAAGTCATGAAATCACTAATTCAAAATTACATCTGTACATGCATGTTTATTGCACCTCTGTTTATAATTGCCAAGATTTGGAAACAAACCAATGCCCCAAAACTGATGATTGGCTGAAAAAATGTGTTATATGTACATGATGGAATACTACGCATCAATCAAGGAGGACAAACATATGTCATCACATCAATATGAATGGAACTAGAAAGATTCATATTAGCATAAATAAGTCAATAAGAAATAGAGAATTACAAGATGGTCTCACTTATATGATGGATATAGAGAAAAACAAATGAATAAGAAAAAATAAGAAACAACCAACAATGGGATTGAACAATGGAGCAAGAGAGGAGTGGAAGAAGGTGGGGGATGCTAAGGGAACAAAAGAGTAGGATGGTTAACAGGTATTAGGAACTGGGAAGGCCTGAGATACACAATAATGTAATACAAATATAAAAACACATATATATGCAAATTTAAAATGTTAAACTAAATTAAAAAAAAAGAAAATTAAAAATGTGCTGATTAGTGCTAAACTGTCTAATTAGACACCTATGGTTCAATCAGACTTGTGGTGTGGGGGGCACCAAAGGGGATTTAAGGAATAACAAGACCAGCTTGATTCATTCTGCTCCTGGCCTTCAAGAAATCAGCAGCCACTCCCTCAAGAAGGAAGGATTCTGCTCCTGGCCTTTGCAGAGGAGGCATTCATTGAACCATCTTTGGAGAAGAATACTCTGCTCCCAATCTCTGAAGAGAGAGTTTTTACCTCTTTGGTACTTAGCAGACCTTTGTGAACCACCACAGACTTCTAGATGACTTCCAGACCCCCAGAAATCCAGACCTCTGTAGACCTACACAGAGTCTGCCCCTGCTTCTGGTCCTGCCTCTGACATTGCAAGGAGCATAGTTGTGTTCACTCCAGTATCTCAAAGGGCTGACCACAGCCTATGATTCTTCAGCACTACTTGCTTTTGCTGTTGATGCCATTGTTCTCTGGTCAATTGTCTGCCCAGACTTCAGACTGCTGCTATGGGCTGCTGCAGTGTCAACTCATTTTACATGAATGGTCTCTTTGTCTGGGAGTTTTGGACACTGGGTACTATCTGGGGTGAGACAGCTAGCCACTTCTGGCTTTAGAAACTTTTTCTTTTTCCCAATCTCCTTTGCCTAAATGAACCCTGTTGTTGATTCCTGAGCCTGAGTGTTACTGCAATTGTGCATATGGGTGAGAACCCACTGAAAATAACCTTTGGCATGGTATTTCAGCACTGTTTAAGTGTTTAATACTGTTGTAGAACCAGTTTTTGTTTTTACTGTTTCACAACAGCAGAATTCAGACCCAGGAAATTCCTTAAGAGCTCCAATACTGACAACTGAATAAAGTTTTCTTTCTTGTGAGAGGGTTATCTATCTCAGCATACCACTATATGATCTTCATATTTTGAATTGATGGAGTTCAGTCATCGCTAGCCAGATATACTATACCTCATTTATGGATTATATTCAGGGATCAAGGCCACCTAGGCCAAGCAAACAATACATTCTGAGTAAGCACAGAGGGTGTCAGCATGACCTGTGAAGGAGCAGGATGGGAGGCAAGGAGTAATGCTGAGCTAAATTTTAAGATAAGTAAATAGGGAGGGTTAAAGTTCACCATGTTACTTTGAAGCTCTGGACAAAATATCTAGTACCAAGTTAAGCAGAAGTAGTGGTAGTGGATATCCTCTTCTGTGCCAAGTATTATGGGGAAATTATTCAGTTTTCCATCATTGAGTATTACATTGTGTCTTAGTTTGTGATATATGGCCTTTCTTATATTGAGGTTAGTTAATTCTATTTCCAACTAGGTCAGCGTTTTTTTTTGGACCATAAGTGGGTATTGAATCTTTGATATTATTATATGGTTCCTATCCTTACTTTTGTTGGTATGGTTTATTATACTAATAATATATAAGCATCCTTCTATCCCTGGTATAAATACCATTTGATCATGGTTTATACTCTTTTTGGTATACTGTTGAGTTTAATTTAATAGTACTTTATAAAAATATTTTCATTATTATTCCTCAGATCTATTATTTTCTTTATTTGTATTTTCTTTTTCTGGTTTTAGTATTAAAGTAATGTTAGTACCATGAAAAGTATTCTGGAATACTCCTTGTATTTTAAAAAGCAGTATCAGTAAGATGGGCTCTAGGTCTATGAAAGTTTCATAAAATTAATTTGCAAAGTCATGTGGTATTTTCCTTTTCTGAAGTTTTTTTCTTTTCAGAGATTATATTTCCATGATTGGATCAATTTGGTAAATTCATCCGTTACTTATTATTTTTGGTACACTGCAGATTTACGAATTTATCTATTTTTCAAATTCATCAAACATTGTCATATATTTGTTCATACAAATCTCTTTGGTTTCATGTATGTCTGCACTATGAGTAGTTATTGTTCTTTTTTCAATTGTGATTCAGTTTATTAATATTTTTTCTTAGCCTAAAATATTATACTTTGTAACTCATTCTCAAAATGTGTAACTCATCCTCAGGAAAACTGATAACTTAGCAGAATGTGACTCTGTGAGAGTACATTTTTTAATGTAGCACATAGAGACAAGAGGGAATATTAGCAAGAAGTTAAAACAATGAGAAAAAACTGGAAATTCTAGAGCTTGACATTATAGTCACCAAAGTGAAAAACTGGTTAATTTTGCTCAGCAATAGAACTGAAATGGCAACAGAATCACAACATTTTAAGATACATCAATAGAAACTATTCCATACTATTCAACAATATCTCTTTTATGTATTTACTGAAAGAATATGAAAACAATCACAGGAAAATATTTACATACTCCTATGTTCATAGCAGCATTATTCACAATAGCCAAACATGGAAACAACTTGAATGCCCATCAACAAAAGACTGGATAAAGAGCTATGGGGTATGTACTCTAGGGAATACTACTCGGCTGTAAAAAGAGATGAAAATGTGTGTTTGGGGAGAATATGGTTGGTTTTTGAGGTGATTGTACCAAGTGAAATAAGTCAGATGGTAAAAGATAATTATTAGAACTTTCACTCTTGTGGAGTATAAATAACCAAAGCAAACAAACTGACAAGGCACAAAAATATACTCCCAGACTTCAAAAAGTTCTGTGGTTATCATGAGTGATAGTGGGGGAAAGGAAGAGGGGATAGAGGACATAATGAATAGAGGACATAATGTGATAGGGTTTTGGCACTGGAGATTTGGTGGGGGATGAGTGAATCATGTGTATATGTGGGCATGTGAAGTTGTGCCTCCAAAATTAAATTCCTCAACATGTACCTTATGCCACAGTCACTGTACTGCTATAGTCTGGGAAGGTGTGCTTGTGAGTAATATGCAAATACTTCTGTGCATGCACAAGATCTTTTTTGACAAAAATATTCATAGAGAGCTACAACTCCATGTTTGTGCATGACCTCCCAAAAAATAGCCTAAGTTCTAGTTTCCACTCTTGTGTTTCTTTCCTCTGAGTGAGAAGGATTAAGCTTCAGTCTTCCTGGTACCCAACTTTGGAACTTTGTCTCAACCTCTAGTCACAGAAAGAGTGAGATGGAGAAGAGTTTATAACCATCTACACTGGCCCTTCCATCAAGGTTGCCTGGATGGAATGGCCTAGAGAGGATAAACAGAAGAGTGTTGTTAAGACAACAGAATTCCACACCATTTTCCAACACCTATGCCCTTCTCTCTTCCTATCTGCTTGGCTATCACCTGAGAAGGAGAATGTGCTTTGACTAAGAGTAAAAGGGTAGGTGCACAGTAGAGGAGGACAAAAGAGAGATGAAATCTTGGGATCCCCTTGAAGGGGACTTAGGGATAGATCAGAGCCCAAAAGAAAGCTTTCTGTGAAGAACTGAGATATCAGGAGGGGAGGAAGACTATGGAAGCATAATGGGTCTAACATGTGGTTCTGTGATTTTCTACAACAGAACAAAATAATCCAAACATTTTTTGAAGAAGATACATGGATCTGAGTCTTGGAGATGAAATCTGTTTGTTATAGGGAATGGAATCACGGATCAGTGAGGAGCAACCTAAGAGTCACAGGGTAGTGTTCATTGCCAACCCAATGATAGAAAGTGGAGCTTTTCAGACTCTACACCTGCTGTTAACTTATAGTGGAAAGTAGCACTTTTTTAAAGCCCACCCGCTGAATATGGGGGAAGGGGTTGGTTTGGGTTTGGTGGCCAGTTAAACTGTTGGACTTTTGATTGTTAAAAAAAAGTGGGGCTTTTGACAGTGAAGCTGCTAGGCTTCACTTCTGACAATTCAAGTGGTGATACTTTGACAGTTGGACTGCTGGCATTTCAGCAGATGCTCGCCTGGGACTTAGGTACTTAAACTGCTGGTGAAGAGGGGTGTCTGTGAAAAATCTGCCAGCTTACTATGTATACTTTGTTTTGGATGTCAGTCTCTACTTGGCAGATGTTCTATGAGGTAAGACAGGTAGTCTGACCATGTACGAGCTTGTGAATTTATTCTGTCCCTGTATCTCCCTCTCTGTCTCTCTCTCATTCTTTCTCCCCACCTCCTTCCATCCCTTCCTCCCATCTCCTCTTCCTTCCTTTACTCACACCTTGTGTAAATAAATCATTTTATTGTTTCATACTATGCCTGCTTTTGGTTCATGTTCTGCAGTTGTAAGTGCAAGAGTGAGGAACCACCAACTTGGCCAGGCTCAGTTCCCCAGGTGTGTCCTATTTCAGCTTTTGGGCTCAGCACAAAGTCAGACACCTGTGACTGATCAGCACAAGAGATTTCTCCTTTCATTGACTACCATAAGTGCATTGCAATTGCTGGCACATGGCAGAATTCTTCTGTTCCTTAGAGTAAGCCTGCACTTTACTTACAGTTTTCTTTGTGTTTTGATTCAGGTATGGGCTCACTCTTTAATTAGACAGTTATTCTCCTCCTCTTCCTTCTCATTTTTCTTTTTTTCTGTCTCTACTTCTTTGCTAAGCTTAGTTTTTTTACTTTTCTAATCTTTATTATCAAAAACATTTTGAAATGAACATTGTTGATAAAACAATTCATTTATTCCCATGGATTTATTCCTGAAGATTTGTTTCAATTTAATATGACTGAGGTTTTTTGTTTTTATTAATATTTTTTATTGATTGCATTTATATATACATATATGTATACATATATAATACATCATCTACCCTGAGGCTCTCCCATCACCCTATCACCTGTGTACTGTCTTAATCTCCAGTTCCCTCCCCCTACCCCGATTCCACCCTCCTACCCCTCTCTTGTTTTATGCTTCAGTTTTGTTGGCACTTTTAAGTTTTTCTTGTCTGTTTTCCTGATATCCCTCATGTGAGAACATCCCATATTTCTCTTTTTCTTTCTGACTTATTTCCACTAACATGATTCCTTCTAGTCCATCCATATTGCTGCAAATGACATGTTTGTTGTCTTCTTTAACTATGAATAATATTCTGTTGTGTAAATATACCACTTCTTTTTCAGCCATTCATCAGTTTTGGGGCATGTGGATTGTTTCTATATCCTGGCTATTGTAAATAGTGCTGCAATAAACATCCAAGTACAGGTGTTAGTGTGAATTAGTGTTTTTGTATCTTTTGGGTTTTGGGACCAAGGAGTGGCCAAACCACCCTGAATGCACCTGATCACCTCTTTCCTAAATTTTGGCTTGGGGAATCTGATAAGGTATGGTGTATGGAAGCTGATAAATGTCTTATGGAGATTCTGTGGATATATTTTCAACCTCTAACGGGGAATATTTCTTCTGGGGGGGTGGTGTGGTGCCATGGTTTACTATTTTTGATAATGTTGACTTTGGTTCAAAATGAATAACTTTTTACTCCTACCAGGAGTTCACTTGATGAAATCTGAGTAAATGGAACTAATTTAGTTGTAATTCAATGTCTAGGAAGTGTTTTTCTTTTTAATTGTAACACTGCTTGGCCTGTGTATGCACAAGAGGAAAGGTGGCCTATTGGCAGATTTGTTGTGTTATTTTGAAAAACTGCTGTTTGTGAAATTTTATAAAAGATCAGGCAATGGGATGAATTCTCTTATGTACAAATATTTATGTTAATCCATGACATAGATTTGGAAAAGTCAGAGGACACCTTGCTGGTACAAAGAAGAGGGTAGCAACCTCTCCCTCCCCTTTATAGCATATATGGGAAGAAAGAGCAGGGAACCACCACTGAATACTTTGAACCCAACAAGGATGAATCCCTTCCAGAAAATAATGGCCCTCCTGGAGATGTTGCAGTGCCTCCACTGGTCTTGCTGCCCACTCCCCACACGTGGATGTAACTAGAGTAACTTCTCTACCTCATATTAGATGGGGCACTTGATTTGTCCAAAGAGCTACTCTGGCATAGTATAATTCCCCTTTTGTCAGTTCCCAGTGGGTCATTTGAATAAACAGGGGCAAACTGCAGGATACGGGTCATATTACCCCTTCTCCACTGGGGACCTCCTGAATTGGAGAACTATCCTTCCATACTGGGAAGAGCCTCAAGGCACAGTTGAAATGCTTGCATCTATTTTTGTCTCCTATTGGCCTACTTGAGAGGACATACAATCGATGCTAAATATGCTATTGATGTCAGATGAGCAGAGAATGGTTTTCTTGGAAGCTAGTGAAGAAGATCATCATCTATATCAGGAGGGTTTAGAAACCCTGGAACAAGAAACTGTCCTTTTGGTAGATCCTGAGGGCCCCACTGTTGAGAAAAATATTTATAAACACTATAAATATTGCTTATTAGAAGAACGAAAGAAGGCACTTCCTAAACATAGCACTTAGAGTAAGATGCTGGAGCTTCAATAAAAGGTCTGTAAGTATCTGATTTTCTTGAGTGGATTATTCAAACTTGATGTACTTACATGAACAGGAATCCAGATACTCCAGAAAAATACTCAGGTGTTAATAAAATATTCAATGGGCATCATATTTACTCTTGCAAAAAGATGGAAGTAACAAAGACAGAAATTGTCATAGAAATGAGTTCTTCCCAATTGTAAACATAACCTTTAGATTTTATAATGTAAGAGAAGGAAGGAGGTATATGCTTGCAATTGTTTTTTTGTAAAGAGAAAATTCAAAATAAAATCCTGGAGGAATACAGAAGAAATATGAAGAAGAGGCAACGTAAGGATGGCATATGCGCTTGGAAACCAGAAAGAGGAGAAGGAATGAGAAAGTGGGAAAAACAAAAGGAAGGGTCACAGAAGAGAATACAGTCAAAGTAGAAGAAATAAAGAATAAAATATGCAAGACTAATGGTAGTCCATGTTGGGGACTCAGAAGAAGAATAGTGGGGTCCAGTGTCCTTTTATGATAATCCCCTTGAATTCCTAGGTAAGTGAGAGCACTGTAGGTGAGCATTTGATTGCTTTTTTTGCTAAATATTGGAGCAACCTATTCAGTTTTGAATTCTAAATGAGATCTGGCAAGTACTCAGACTATACCAGTGACTGTGGATATGGGAAGGCAACAAATAAAGTCTCCCTAAAATTCCTGGAATGCCAATCTGGTCCTATAAACCCCCTACTTAGCTTTATAGAATGGATGAGTGTTCATTCTCTTTCCTGAGCCATAACTTAGGTAAACTTAACACACAGATTATTTTTAAAAATTATTATTTTTATTCTTATCCCATAATCAGAGATTGCAGAATATGCTTTGAAATTCCAAAGGACACTAACTCAGGATGCTCCACTGAAAGTTGAATTGCACCTGGATACATATGAAAGGCTAAGGAAAAGGGTTTGGGCTGATGAAGTCTGAGGATGACAAAAATACAGACCCTTTAAGAATAAAATTAGTGGAAGGGAGCAGAGTCTTAAGGTAAAATCAATATCCTCTTAAAAGAAGAAGCTTTGTGGGGAATTCAGTCAGTATTACAAAAGTTTTTCCAATGCGGTCTCATATCACCCTGATATTTCCTTCCAACACTGATTTTGTCAGTGAAAAAGCCCACATGAATGAGCACTATTATGTCTTGTTTTGAGAGCCACTGATGAGATTGTCCAAGACATATATTAAAATGTATGAAAACTTGCTACCTGCCATACCAGTGAATTTTTTCTGGTCCTCAATATTAGACATAAAGAATACTTTTCTTTCCATCCCGGTGAATGCTCAGGATTAACTCCCTTTTGCATTTGAATTCAAAACACTGAGAACTCTGCAATAATTCTGGCCTCCATTTCTACAAGTAATTAAGAATTTCCAGACTACTTTCAGAAAAATACTGACCTGGGATCTCACAAAGTTTCAATTAAAACAGGGCACCATACTGCAATATGGAGATGATTTACAGATTGATAATCCAAACTATGACTAGTGTGTGGAGAGTAATTTATTAGCTTTAGACCACTTGGCAAAATGTGGTCACAATGTATCACCTCAGAAGTCTCAGTTGTGCAAATAAAAGATGGCATGCTTGGGTTTTAAGATTAAGAAAGGCCAAGCTAAGTCATCTCATGATGGAGAAGATACATGTATTTTCATTTTTAAATTCCCAGTGACCAAAGGCAATTTCATAGATATTGGGGAATAGCCAGGTTTTACAGAGTTTGGATCCCTAACTTTTGACTATATGTGAAACCCTATTCAAATCCTTGAAAGGCCCAGACTCAGAATCATTGTTTTAAACTCTTCCATGTCAACAAGACTGATAAAATAAAGGAAAGGCTGACCTCAGTACCAGCTTTGGGACTGCGAGAGTCTTTCTGACTCTCTGTGCCTGGGAAACAGGACATCAGTCTGGGAGTCTTAACCCAATTATCATGATTACTAATGGAACTCATATGGAACTAATGGAATGCGTCCAAACAACTGGGCTACTTCCATGTCTGCAGGTTGGAGCTGTCACCTGTGTCCTTCTTCATAGTGTCTATCACAGTGTATGTGCCACACCAGGCTTTGATATTGCTGGAACAGAAGAATGGGCTTTGGTTCAATACTCTGGTTTAAAGAGCTCTATTAGATCACCATAAGGTGCAGCTGTGAGTTACTTGCTCTTTAAATCCATCTCCCTCGTTCCCAGCCAACACAGTAACCCTAACAGTCTAAAAACTATTAAAACAGTATATACTAGCTGAATAGCTGACCATGTTCGTCTGACCAGCCCCTGCCAGATCCATTTTAGAAGCTGTTTACATATGGGAGAAGTTTTATGGAACAGGACCCCCAATGTGCCAGATATACAGTAGTGATGCTGCATGATGCCACAAGAGCCAAGTCCTTCCCAGTAGAGATGTCAGCAATTATGGTCAAACTGATAGTCCAGACACAAGCCCTGGGACTCTCTCAGGGTGAGAGAGTAAAGTCACACATTGACTCAAATTGTTCCTTCATGGTTTTACAAGCACACATTGCCATATGGAGGGAAAGAGCTCACCTTGTTATCAGCAAGTAAGGCAGTCAGAACCCACTAGTGATATTGGTCTTGCCAAAAGGAGTACTTTGCTGCCAGCTATAGTAGTGGTACTTTGCCCCAGTCACTAAAGGGATAGATCTGAAATTGCAAAAGTCAACAGAGCAGTTGGCTGTGTAGTAAAGGTTACTTCTCATTGTGCTCTGTAGGGGTTCTCATCATTCTCAAGTGCTAATCTCAGTCTGTTCCTTAATATGCCAACTGGTATGAGGAAAGGGCTCATGAGTGGGTACTCACTAACTTCAACCCCAGCTCCAATTGGAAAATGAACTCACATCGAATGATACTCCTACCAGTGGCCCTAGTCCAATATCTACCCGGTGTTGAAAGATCTATTTGAGGGATCACTCTAGGGAGAGATGTCTTGCAAACATCCATGTGCCCATATTTAAGTGGCCCCTATTTGCACAGAGTGGCTCAATAGGTCATCCAAGGTAGACATTTATGGGGCAAAAAAAAAAAAAAACAAACCCCATGACTGGCTCACATCCTAAAGCTACTAAGGTTCAATATTGAGGCATGTTCCCTTTTGAGGAATGTCAAATGGATGTTACCCAAATGCCCAGAACCATGGGGAATTATGTGTCTTTTGGTATTCATGGCTGTGTTCTCAGGATGGTTGGGTGCATTCTCCACCAGGTCAGAAAAAGCTTCAGATGTTGCCAAACAATTGCTGATGGAAATTGTGGAATGCTATTCACAGACCAGACTGGCTTGTGCTCTGAGATGAAGCAAACTTTGTCTTACCTTAATTGTCTTCAGCAAACTGGAGCCAAAACTAGCACTGAATACCTCTGAAGAAGTAATGGCACTGCTGCCCCTCCAAAATGTTTGCCTAAGGAAACCCTCCTTAAAGGGATAGCGATCACTTGTAAGCAAAACCCCTACCCACAATTACCTCACAGGAACTAATATGTTAACCAATTTAATTGTACCCTCACCATTTGCCTTCCCTTGAAATTCACCTGACCCTGTCTTCTCTCTGTATATACCCATTTCTTTGTCTTTTAAATTATCATTTGGTTCATTACATGCAAATCAACCCTTAGCTACTGCAGCTCAACCCTTAGCTACTGCAGCTAAGCAATCTCTCTCATCATTTCTTTCTTGGACCTTGTGTTTGGCCTCCAACAGGAAGTAATCCCTCACTTTGGATTGCTCAGCTCCAGAGTGACAATGGGCCTTTTTTTGCTTCATAAGTCACTCAGAAAGTATTACACTATAGTAAAGATTACTTGGAAACTGCACATTGCCTGGAGACCATTTCGACTGGACAGAGTGAGTAAAGGAATCGCACCCTAAAGAAGAAATTATTGTAGCACTATTTATAATTACAAGGACATGGGCACAACCCAAATGTCCCAAAACAGACGAATGGATGAAAAAGATGTGGTGTATATATACACAGTGCAATATTACTGATCAATTAAAAAATGACAAATCTGATGACTGTATGATAACATGGCTATACTGAGAAGAAATCTTATTAGCAGAAACAATTCAGAAAAGAAATGGTTTCACTAATATATGGGACATAGGAAAAACAAACAAAAGACCAGGAGCAAAAGTCAAAACAAGCTAACAATCAAACTAAATTACATAACTCGGGGAGGGGCAGTGATGGGATGTGTGGGAGTGGTCAGGTTGGGTGAAACCCAGGGAATACAGACATATATATATATAAATTATTTAAAATTTTAAAAATGAAATTATACTAAGAAGCCATCTGATTTGCTATCAAACACTGTTGCCCCCCTTCAATTAAGAGTAACTTCTAGAAATGTGCAGTTAGGCTCCTTTGAAACAGTCATAAGACCATTCTGAGCTCCAGTTTTGAACACTGCACGAGACATAGAACACAAATATAAGATCAAACAGTACATGAAACATATTCAGTCAATTTTAACTATAATTCATAATCTTGTACTCTTTAGGGTCTCTATGCCTCAAGATGAACTATTGCATTAATTCAGAACTGGTGACAAGATCAGGTATTACTCAAGACCTGGCAGACTAGAGATGCCTAAACTCAACTGTCAGAAAAGTGGTCTGGTCCTCATGACATTTTGCAAACAACTCACAATTCCTTAATACCTAATTTTTAAAAGTTCCATGTGACACCCAATGGTTTGAGGCTACTCCTGTTTGTCTTTCAGCATCACTTGTGGAAAGCAATGAAAACTTCAAGAGGATCTACTTACCTCAGTGACAACTACCATGCTTTTCTCCAGACTATGTCCTGCCTATCTGGCCCACTACATTTTTTGTCTGCGCATCTGTTCACCTGGTCCACTTTTTACTTTATTCTGGGTTCTATTCATTGGATGTTAAACACTGTTTTGGGTTCAGGGAGGAGACAAGGCAGGGATGACCCAACTTCCTCTGACGTGGACTGATTAGATGGTGGGCAGAGGAGGACTTGGTGGGGAGGGTGTACTGAACTCACAGATTCACTCTTTCCCCTGACTGTATGGTCACTTTGCTTAATTTGTTTTCTTTAGCCTACCTGACTTTTATCATGAATGTCCACTCTCTGAAATGGAGAGTAAGGGGTGACAAAAACCCACTGAATTCTTACATCAGATCTGGCAGGTATAATTTGATGCAGTCATGTGAATATTTCATTTGAATATATGCTGAGTGTCTTACATTTTCATTCTATCTCCTGCCTCCATTCCAAGTGTCCAAAGGGGTACATCTGGTTAATACGTCTCCTGGGTGATGTAGGAAGAGGGTCTATGAAATTACGTTACACACAATATCCTCCATGGGCTCTGAGCGAAGCATGACTCTTGTTTCCCAGGTCCCACAGGTGATGCTGACTTGCACCACCAATGCATGCAGCTGGTGTAACTTGCACTTTTGTCTCCTTTCCTCTTGCTCAGGACATGGCAGTCCTTAGCAACTCA
>PVHY01031129.1:0-12885 GCA_004024945.1 Uropsilus gracilis
ACCACCTTCATGATATATTGTTTTGTATTTACATATTACCTGTACTACCATTCATTTAATATCTTTTAAAAAATGGATAGCATTTTTATTAAATATTCTTCAAATAGGAAAACTTATATCACCAGGAAAACTATATAAATCTGTTAAGTAACAAATTATATAAAAGTAAAAAAATAAACTATATAAATCTGATAAGTAATGGGTTTGATATAATGGCTATATATTTTATTTACACAGAGACAGTACTATCAAATTTAAAATATTCACTTTTCACATGAATGGCCCAGTGAAAGTTTGGAAGACTCCAATTTAAGATCTACCAAGCCTTATGGGATCTACTAAGTCATTTTACTTGTAGTTATTGACTGTATTTTCTATTAATAAAAGCACAAATAACACAAAATTGAATCCAAAAAAGTATCCCTGAGAAGAACATCAGATTTCATAAAGATTCACTAATTCTAAAAATAGTAATATCATTCATTTGATTGGAGGTTAAATAGTATTAAAGTTTTCACAAATATAACCTCAGTTAATCATCACAACAACCATAACAGAGGGTATGTGATTTTATTTTTTTAATTAAAAAAATTTATTTATTCTTTTGATGTTTATGTTTGTTCTTATTACTATTTTTATTTTACATATAAGGAAGCTGCAGTTCAGAGAAGTTATGTGGCTACACATTAGATTTTTCAGGTTACGAATGGCAGAGTCAGTTTACTGTTTCTCCATTGATCTTTCCACTGGAATTTGTAAAGGTCTATGACATCACCATGTAGTGAATCAGCAAACTACAATTTCTTTGAAATTGTTATATATTATGATAGTGTACCTTCTGATGCACTCACTAAACTGGAATATCTGTATCTATATTGTGACTTTCCTGAGCTTAAATTGGTCTATTTTGAACTGACAATCTTATGCAGTTGTCAAAACCAAACAACTGTCAGCTTGTCTTTGACTCTCCTCTCTCTATTTTCTTCCTGTATGCTTTCTTCCAAGTGTAAATGACAATTTTAAGGATGGGAAGTGAAAAGGTAGAATGTAGTCTACAAGTACAGGCTTATCCTTTGAAAGTCCTGGAAAGATATTGCATACAAAAAGCATCCTTCACTAATACCAAACACCCTCCAGTCAATTAAAGAGAAAGATGCTATGTTCTGGTTAGAGTTTGAGATATGGGTAGGAAATTCTGTCATTTCAAAACAGGAAATGCTGACCCTTGCCCACTCTCCCTTCATAATTCTGGACAAACACCCTTGCACTCTGCCAGAGAGCATGACAGTGGTCTTTAGACACCTGTCTGGTACCCTCCTCAATTTGTCAACAAATTAAACTACTTTCCTTCTCCACAAACTGTCTTTATATTGGCTAAGGAAAACTGAGACTGGCTTTAGGTATAAAAGGTAGGTAAAACTCCCTTGAATGAGTTTTCAGTGTTTTAGTATTTTGAATGTTTATTTTTGCTTAGCTGATCTATATATTCCTCCCTACCTCTAGCTTCCTATAAATCTATGAACCATTATTAGTTTGTTGAGTCGACTAAAATATTCTTATTATTTCAAAATACATTTCCTGTGGAAGAGAAATTTCAGTGACATACATTACATTTACTATATGCATCGTTTAAAAATATATGTGGTGATTATCAAGTAGTTTTCATAATAATTAAATAAAAAAGATATTTGTAGTGCTTTATTACTATGATAGTTGTCCCTAATATTTATTACTTAAAATTGAGGGTAATAAAAGGAAAGAAGTAGAAAATTATGGTCTTTCAGGCAGTTTATAGCCAAAGGCAGTATAAATGTAAATTTTATTACTGTCCTCCTTCTATACTTTGCCAAAGAACAGAACAACATATAATAGCATAATCTTAGAAGTAGCAAAATCTTGGGTAGAATAATCAGGAAATATCAACAAAAGACTACAATTGAAAAAAGCCAGAGGCACAAAGATCTCATTCAAATATTATGAGTGGTTGGTGTCTAACATAGAAGAGCAAATGCCTTTAAATTTTGAGTACAGTAATCATGTTCTTATAATGCTTTAAAAAAGAAATACCAGAGGCATTTGCTTCTGGCTATGCTGAATATCTTGTAGCAAAGTCTTGTTAGGGAATAAAAATAGATTAAAATAGATTGTTTTAAGAAAACACAGTTTTTGAAGCTATAACAAAACTTCCTACAGAGCAAGGGCTTGAGAGATCAAGATCCCTTAAAAACAGGAAATGAAGAAAGCTCAACATTCTTCAAACTGATTTTCTCCCAGGGTCTTAAGTAGATAGCAGCTGACCTGAAGTGGAGAAATAAGCAGATCTCACTGGGTTAGAAGACAATAACGAGTTCAGGTCTGCCACAGCAGCCAGGGTTTAGGACCACATTTTGAGAAAAAGAGAGGCATAGAAAAGTGAGCCCATCATTTGGCAATCTTCCTTTTTTTGAGTCAGGCGCCAAATTCTCAAACTGCAGGGGACAAGAGGCCAAGAAATCAAGTGCCAAACTAAGAGTTTTCCACAAATTCACCAGCTAAAAAGACAAAATTTAAAGTTTAGAACTTAGTAGAAATGAGGGCATCTAATAAAAACAGTGTATAGTTTTAGAGGAATGCTTTAAGTATAGAGGATGACCAGAGGTAAATCCAGCAAAACAAAACTGCAAAACCACCTTCAGTTACCTCAGTTCTAAAAGGACTGAGATGATCTTCTGTACTCTAGTTGTTTTAGAAAACTGGCAGAATCCTCTTTGGAGGAAGACAATATTCAATTAAGAATTCTATAATATTTCATTCACAATGTCCAGAATGCAGTCAAAACATCAGACATTTCACAAGATAGGACCAAATTGAGAGGCAGGGAGAGAAAAAAACAGAACCATAGTAGTACAGCTATAGAGCTATCACAGGATGGTGAAAAAATTATGATTAATAATGCAATAATATGAGTACATGATAATACATTCACTAAGTAGATGCTAAAGTGGAGAATTTCACCAAAGACCTTGGATTGATTAAAAATAAACAAATAGTGGAAGGATGTGGAACTTTTGGAATGTTGGGATAAGAACTACCAAAAATATCTACTTCCATAAAAACAATGAGAATACTAGCAACAAGCACTCAAACTTTTTCAGAACTCTGGAGATTAACTAAAGGCATCCCAGAGTGTTTACCTGCGAACAATGACCAAAGCTTGCCAAGAAAGTTGAGGTTCTATATGGCCTTAATTCCAACTTCATCCATTCTGCTTCTAGATAGGCTTGAAGATCAAGAGCTTTACAACTAAGGTCACCTGTGAAAAGCAGCAGTCTATTGCCATTGCAAACACAAAACAGGTTTGGAGCTCCTAACACTCTATTTGTAGAGAACTATTTTTTATTTGACTTTTTTTTTTTTTTTTTTTTTTTGCCACTGAGTATAAAGCTTTGTAGTATTTACTTACACTGAGAGGTAAACCTTACTCTTCATGAACAGCCTTATCTCCAGAGGCATTTGTCAAAAACAATCCGTGAAACTATGTTTAACATTGCAAGTACTTGAAGTGACATAAAGGAAAGAAGCTAACAAAATGCTGACCAAAAAAATTTCAAAGACAAAAATTAGAGACTGGGATGTATGTCAGCGGTTTTGCAAAGCTTCAATCTAGAAAACATAGAAACAATCCAAAAAGCATTTGCAATCTGTACCCAGAAGAGAACTGAGAATGTTCACATCCATCACCCTTGGCTGACTTGGAGGCTTTGCACACAAGAAGTGAAGTCTATGATAATTGTGAAACTGTCTACAGGAGTAGTTTCCAGAGAGTAGATTGGTGACTGTTTGGTGATGGAGGGTGGGGAGTAAGAATTGAGGTAGGCAAAGGGAATGACTGCTAATGGCTACACAGTTTCTTTTTAAGGTTATAAAACTACTCTGATGGTGGTTGTAAAACTTTCTGAATACAATAAACACCACTGAATTGCACACTTTATAAGAGTGAATTGCATAAAATAAAGAAAAATCTAGTAAAGGGATAGAAAAATATAGACCATTGTAGCAGTATGAAAAGGTAGATCTAAATTTAAATGCATCAGTAATTAGAATAGTAACCATACAATATCCCAAACAAAAGACAAGCTAATGGAACTGTATGAAAGACTTAAATATTGCCACACAAAAAAACTGATATATAAAGTATGAAAGAAAAGGGATGGAGAAAGAAACACAAAAACTAATCAACCTAAAGGTGGGTAACAATACTAAAATTGGGGAGACTTTAAGAAAAGAAGCATTACCTCTTTATTTGCATAGTAAGCATTATATATTTAGAGATGTAAAGGGAAATATTTTACAATGACAAAATGGCATATCCACCATGAAGCTGTAACGCATGAAGCGTCTCAACAAAGGACATCTCAACAAAGTCTTCAGCAAAGGACTGAAATCACTAAGGTCATGTTCTCTGAGCACAGTAGAACTGTCATGAAATAAATAAAAAATGATAATGAAAAAAAATCCCCAAATAATTGGAAATCTAATATTATACTTATAAAGAAGCCATGGATTAAAAAAAATAAAATGGAAATCAGAGATAATTTTAAATTGACTGAGAAGGAAGCAACATATTAAAATGTGAGTTGCTACATATATTGTACTAAGAGGGAAATAAAAACTTCAAAACTGTTTTTCTTTAAAAAAAATGGATAGTAACGTCTAGAAGATTTCTGGATGCTTATTTAGGAGTCCTGCATAACAATCCCAGTTCTAAACTAATAGTATCAAGCAGAGGCTGAGAAAAAAGCATCTCAGTGTAGTGAGAGAGCAGAGGACTAGACATCACGAATCTAGTCCTAGACCTTTCTATCTGCTCTCTAGTCCTAGACCTTCCTTTAATTATATATGTCAGTTTGAGAAATCAAGCAATCTCAGCTAGGAATATCACAATAATTTCTTAAAATTGGATTATGAGGACCATTAGATTATGCACACACACCAGCAAACAATTCCCATTACACACATATATACTACCACCCTACTGATAAAGATATTGTTTTCTAACATCTGAATACACTTGAGTTTACAATCACTGACAATATGTTTTCCAGGAACTTTTCTGGTTTTCATATTTTTGTTTCCATGACTTGCACAGTATTTCAGACATAGTAACATTAAAAATAATTTGCTTTTTATCTGAAATCCAAACTTCACTGATATGTTATTTGAGAGATCTGGTATCAATGTAAATGACTTTATAAGATTCCACAAAAATAATTTGCTCAAGAGGGACTATTTTGAAGTTTGATATAATCTATGGTAGATTGTTTCGATCGTAGCCATAGTTATTACTTCCCTGTGTCCACACTGTCTTGCAGTGTAACTTTGAGCTCTTCCCAACAAGAAGTTACTTCCTCACTCTTTGAATCTGACACTCTAGTGCAGCCTATCCTAGAAGAGCCAGCTCCAGTCTAACCCAGCAGATGGCTTTAGATGTTTGAAAGAGCTCCTCCAAGACCAGAACCACCCAGCTGAATTTGGACCAAATTACCAACTTAAATAACATTAAACTAAATAAGTGATGATTAGTTTAAATCAGTAAATTTTGGGGTGCTTTGTTATACAGCTAAAGCTATCTGACTTAGAATAATTCTCAAATTCCAATAAAGGAATAAGACATATGATGTTAACACCTTTCCATTTCATGTTGATGATGTACGGCCTCCAAACTTAATGAAGCTGATACTCTATACAGCACAACATTCAGCAAAAGTCATTCAGTAAATATTAGCCTGTTTCTTTTCAAATGGACCTGAATATGGATGCCTAAACCTCACTTCATAAATCATTTCAGTTGAAGATGGCATCAAGAGTCTGATGTTTGGCCAGGCATGGTAGCGCATGCCTGTAAGCAGCAGCCTAGGAAGCTGCAGCCGGGGCCAAGGAACACGGTTCAAGTCCCGTCAGGGCCACGTAGCGAGACCTAGTCCCCCCAAAATAGCTGGGCATGGTGGTCCATGTCTACCATGTCCCAACTACCTGGGAAGCTGAGGCTGGGGATTGCTTGAGTCTGTGGTACCCCCGGCAATGTGAGCCTGCGGTTCCACGAGCAAAAATAGCGAGACCTCATCTCAAAAAGAAAAAAAAAAAAGACTGATGTTTAAGTTCTGGTTTTCATCCCAAATATGCCTCTATTGACCCTCAACTTTACAAGGGAGCCACTAGAGAAGGGTCCAGGCCTTTATCTGCGATGGAACTGCTTCTCATTTTTCCAGACCTTTCTGATGTTGGCAGATATTGGAAGTAAAGCCCCTGAATAGGAATGCCAAGTAAATTGTGACTATTTTGATGACTAAATTAGCTTTAACTATCAAATAAAGCTGTGGGATCACTAGTATAAAGCCTTTGAATGATGCCTGTTCCATACAGGATGAATATGCAAGCCTCTTAAAATGTGGACAAGACTTTCAGTAATCTGACTGTCCAATATCATCCCCACCACTTTCCTAGTTGTACCTGTATCAGGTTTCTAGGACCACTGCAGGTATTCTCAGCCTCGCCTGTTCCTTATTCTACAACTAGTTTTACATAGCTTTTAACTAACTTCACTTAGATGTAACTTGATAAAGAAAATGCTTTGTCTTCAGTTCACACTGACTACCTACGACCTGTTTCATCTCTGAGTTTTTTCCAGCCATTCCTGGCCTGGGCCACTGCACAATCACTAAGCACCCATGCAACACAACCCAGAGATGAAAGAGTGGGTCATCAATGCTGAGTGAGCGTATATCTTTAGGATACAGAGAATAGGAACTGACAGACAAACGCTATGGCGTCTCAGATGTTCCCATGGGGTCAAGCAAACAGCTGGACAAAGCTAAGGCTAAGTCAGTGATATATCCTTGTATCAGTTTTCCATCCTTCATTGTTTTAATGACTTTGCCTTACACTTCTGCTCTTGGGATCACATCTCTAAAATACTTGTTAGTAAGTATGTGTCTTATAATTTACTTTCTTAGGAATGTTGACAGTTTTCTACAAGCCAGTCATATACAAACACAGCCCCTGAAGTTACCACACTGCTTAATGGCCCCAAACCTGGTAGCTACCATCCCCTTGAATGGAGTACCCCTGCCCTCATCCTTGTCTTACTCCCTGCCTTTATTCTCGATGAAATGTCACTTATTATTCAAGACAGTCTAAGGAGATTTAACTGTTTCTTTGTGGTTCCTTCATTTTTAGAGCTTATCCATTATTGCATTACCTACTAAAATTATGGGGCAATTATTTGGTGCACAATGTATAGTCGATGTTCCAAAAATGTAGAATTAAACAAGATCTTGGATCTGATATTATGTAACATTCATGATTTCTGTCAGATCTAAGATGATTCATCTTATATTACATACTTGTAGCTTCTGACACTATTGACAGTAATGAATAAATAAAACATTTCAAAGGAACTTTTAATTGCTTATGCCTTAATTTTCTGAATGGGTGATCTTAGTCACATTGTGATTTGAGAGTCAATACATTACTCCACATAGAGTCTGAGCCATTGACAGGAAAAGAAGAAGTCACTGTCTGAGGGCTTAAGAAATGTGTATCTCTAGCCCTACATTTAAACTGACAACATTGATTCACTGAGACTAGAAATAGCTTAGACAAAACTTTAGATACTTTCTGCTGGATGCATTTCTATAGCTGACTGAAAATATTAGTTTGAATATATCCTTCCCAAGAGAAGATATCTTTCTTTGGTGTAAAATATGTTAGGATATGTGAAAATAGTGCTTTTCACAGGTAGGCTGTTATATCATTGCTGTTCCAGGTGATGTATGGTCTTGGCATCATATAGACTGGGGGACTCTGGTGAGGTATTGCAGATAGAATAGGATTATTCAAGTCCTACATTGCTGAGTTACTACTGTGTGGTCCTGGAAAGGCATGTGAAACATATCAATATATTAATCAATTAATTACTTAAAAAATGTATCAAGTATTAGCCTGGTGTAAAGTTTGAGTAAACTAAGAAGTTTTTTATTTATCATTTTTGTTAGGAAATATTACACCAGTCAGCTGAAGCAATATTCAGAGTCTACAATAACACAAAACAAACACAATCATGTCATTTTCTTTAAACAAAGGCACTTAAAGTTAACTGATATGTGCCCCTATAAACCTGGGAAAATATAAAGGAGCAAAATTATAAGTAAGTATAGACTGAATATGCTTTTGTTAACAATATTTTCAGATTCTGTATATATGGGGAAAAGTTGGAACATTTTCTATTAACAAGTTTAAGTTATTTTAGAATAAAGATGTAGGGAGCAGAACCAAATTAGATGCTCCTTCTGTGTTTAACACACAGCACTAAGGAGGAGGATTCTGTCATGGATTTGATTGTGGTCTTCTAAAATTCCTATCTTGAAACCCTGTCTTCATACTTCAAAATGGGATTGTATATGGAGATAGGGCCTTTAAAGAGGTAGGTTTAGTTACAACGTGGTTTTTAGGTGGGGTCCTAATCCTTCATGTCTGGTGTCTTCATAAGAAGAAATTAGGACACAGGGGCTGGGCATGGTGGCTCGTGCCTGTAAGCTTCGGCCTATGAAGCAGCCAGGACTAGAAATCATGGTTTGAGTCCTGCCTGGGGCCCGTAGCGAGCCCTAGTTCCAAAAAAATAGCTGGGCATGGTGTGCGCGCCTGTAATCCCAGCTACCTGGGAAGCTGAGACTGGGGATTGCTTGAGTCTGTGGTACCCCGGGCAACGAGAGCCTGCAGTTCCACAGGCAAAAATAGAGAGACCTAGTCTCAAAAAAAAAGAAATTAGGATACAGACAACTCAAGGAAGACTGTGAGGATACAAAATAAAATAAAAGTAACTGCCAAAACCTTGATCTTCCATGGTCAGCCTTGAGGAACCTTGAGGAAACCTTGAGGAAAAAAACTTGTTCCTTAAGTCACAGTCTGTGGTATTTTGTTATGATAATCTTAGCAAGCTAATACTGAATCCAAAGATCTGCCTTTGAAGCTAAAATCCAGTTGGGAAGATAAAATGGATATCAATATAGAGTGATTGAGTAATTCTGTCTAGACTGACATGAGAGTGACTGAAGTAGCAGCAATAACAACTGCCAACAGTGATTGATGAGAAAGTCAAGTAAGGAGATGACATGGTAGCAAGGTAACTGGAAGGGACATTTTTGTTGAGTCCTTTCTTCCTACAAGCACTGTGAGAGTGGGCTTCAATTAGTGGTCACTCTTCTCAGTCTCCTTGGCTAGTTATTTTCTATTTTCAGTTCTCTAATTTTGAGGTGCCTCAAAGTTCAGTCATCACTCCACATAGCAGTCTACAATCACTCTCTTGGAGATTTCATTAAATGCTGTCTATAGGCCCATAAATTCCACTTACTTGAACTCCAGACTGCCCTCTCCATTTGGACATACATTAGCTATATTAGATATCTCAAATCTAATCTATTTGATCTCACAAGGTTATCCACTGATTCTTTTCTATTTAGTTGCTGATAATTCCATTTTCAAGTTGCTCAGGTTGAAATCCTTGAAACTGAGAGTTTGGTAAGATGGCAGCAGAGTGAAGGTTCTGGGCTTACCTTCTCTATATACTCGCAACTAAATTGTGCAGAACAAAACCAAAACCCCTGAAAGAGAAAGGGATGACCACCCACACATGAGGAACAATGACCCTGCAGAAGTTCCAGAGGAAAAAATAATTACTTTGTTTTGTTCATCTATGTTTCCCCAGTGCTTAAATACATGGTAGTCACTGCATAAAACATTAAAAGAACTGTGTTTACAGTGATAACAGGGCAGCAAGAGCAGGCTGCTATGTAGAGGCCCCTATAGTTGCTCATTTAGGAGAATGCCAACCCTGGTGACCCTTGAGACTTGGCACTGCAGTAGATAAGGGGATGCACAGAGCCAGAACCAGGACAGAGGGTGTCCTGTGGAGAACAATAGGAACATAAAAGCAAGGATCACTGACCTTCACCCAAAGTTCATCTGATTAGTAACAAGATCTTCCAGGGTCTAATCTGTGGTGATTTCTTTGATCTCATTTCCTAGGTCTCTCTAACTCATACTGCTTAGCTAAACCAGTCTCTCTGGTATTTCTAGGACACATGAGTATGCTGATACTTCATAGCTTGGCACTGGCTATATTCTCTTCTTGGAACACTTCTTTGCAGCTATACACTTGGCTAACTGTCCAATTACCTTCTTAAGGATTTCAAATGTGATATTTAGATTAGCTAACTTCACTCAGATCTTCCTTCCAATTGCCAAGCCCTCTTCATACTCTATTTTTTTCTGCAGCAATTATCACCTTTTACATGACACATAATTTACACTTAAGTGTTGTCTTTCTTACCTAGGAGAAAAGAAGTTCCAGGAGAGCAAATAATTACTTTGTTTTGTTCATCTGGGTTTACCCAGTACTTAAACCTATAGTAGTCCCTCCATAAATATTTGTTGAATGAACAAATTTATAATGATTTATTGAGTATTATATGCAGATCTTTTCCAAGTATGCTTTATATATTATGTCATATTAATGTCACCATAATTTATGGAGTAGGTATAATTATTCCATATTTATATATAAAGCCTCATTTTTCCATATATATAGATATGCAGGCATAGAGAACCTCAAAGGTAGAATGGAGAATTGAGTGTAGGCAGTTTAATACTAAGACCTTTAGTTTTTAAACTAAACCATTTTTTGTAGTAGGTAAATATTTAAGTAGCCAAATTTCTATAATAATTATAGAAATTATTTTCATTTTTTATATGGCATAGCTGAAAATTACAGATTTTTAAAAATTATATATATATATATATATATTTCACATGTTTCTTTTCCCTGGGGTTCACCCACCATCTCCCCTGCCTGACTACTCCCCCTCACTCTACCTCCCCCCCCCCAGTTGTGTTCTTTAGTTTGGTTGTTAGCTTGTTTTGACTTTTCTTTCTGGCCTTTTGTTTGTTTTTAGAGACTACGTCTCACTACATTGCCCAGGGTAGTCCCAAACCCACAGACTCAAGTGATCCCTAGGTTCAGCCTTTCAGGTAGCAGGAATTACAGGCACGTGCCACCACACCTGGCTATTTTTTTTGAGACCAGGTCTTGTTATGTTGTTCAGAGTAGTCTCGAACCTGTGGACTCAAGTGATTCCTGGCCTCTGCCTCCCGGTAGCTGGGATTACAGATGAGCACCACCACACCTGGCCCCAAAATTACAGATTTTAAGTAACTTATTTTCAAGGTTTCATACTCAGGAAATGAATGACTAACTTCAACTCCAAAGTTCATGGGCCTATTGTAACTATCACCAGTGACCTGCCTTGCCTTTTCAGAGACTTCTTTCCTCTACAGATTAATTTTTCTCTGTCCTTTCTTCCATGTCAAAGACATTCTATGATCTGTTACCCAGAAACTTACCCTGTATTAGTCTACCACCACATCACAGTCTTCTTTGAGGGTGATGGATGCTTAGAGCAGAAAATACAGGCATAAGCAGAATTAAACTCTGACCAATGAACTGTATTCCTTTTTAAAATTAACTTAAAACTAACTGAATTGCTTTTTAAAACTCCCTCCTATGATTCATTAACTGGTCCCATCTGCATTCTTGGAATCTTAAATTGATTGTGTTATGTTCCTAATAGTACAACCTGCTGGGAAAGATAAACACCTGGACTTCGGTCAGGGAGAGCTGGTCTTCTGGACTAAAATGAGGCAGGGATGGGGTGACTAACACAGTCACTGAAAGATCTGCTGGCAAAAACAGGAATAGGAGATTAGGGGAAGGTGAGAAAAATCTAACAATCTTTTCAGCTAGCCAGCTTAACTCCAGAAGGAAAGATTGTACCATGAATAATGAGAAATTCCATGTAAGAAAACTATATAAAAATATCATTGCTCTGCCAAAACACAAACCTTACCCCAAGACTGCCTGTGTCCATGCTGGTGTCTTTTTCTTAATAATCTTGCCTCTTTCAAAAGGCAGCTTCTTGCCCTTTAAGAACTACCCATTTGCTCCTATGCAAATATCCCTCCCACCCCTTTTACTCTATCCTTAACAAACCTTTCCTTCATTTTAACTTACAATAAAGTTTCATTTCTAACTCAGTATACTGACTTATGCATGAATTCATTGCTGAGAAGTAGTCAAGAACTTCCCCAAGCCCCTCAGCATCCCTGAGTCCTATCAAGGGTACCTCTTTTCAGATCTGTTTTTGCTATCACTATGCTCTCCAGAAAAATGCACATAAACACAACATCCAACTGGTATACCAAGTGAGAGTGGATCAGGAAGTATTTGATTGTTCATGCTGGCATGTGTTGATATTCAGTACATCAACTTTTAGTCTCTTTTATTATAGTTTATGCATTTTCTACAGAAAATGCACCACCTTATTGACTATACCTCTGGATGGACGCTTCGTGTGAATTTATCCTAGAGCTAGAAAACCAAAAGTCAAACTTACATGTCTCCTCACATGTCTGCTAGTATATTTCCTAAGCCAGTTGACTTCACCATTACCCCCACTTTTATCCCTGTTTTTCAAATCACTTCCAATTAAATTATCTTTGTGTGCATATCTTTGTAAGCCCATCTAGATCTTTGCAGCAAGTAATATAATTGTGTAACAAACAGAAAGAATGAGACTGTGTACATTGAACTATCCCATGTGTATAGAATCACCTTAGCTCATTCTAGACATAAGGAATAAATCTGCACATTCCAAAATGCAGTAAATGACCCTCAGAATGCTATTTTAGAAGTTTTTCTTAAGAAATGCACCATGTAGCGTACAAAAGATCAGGCTAGTTAACAAATGTTAGTGAAGTGGGAAAGCCCCGGGATAAAATAAATAAATAAATAAA
>PVHY01031130.1:0-12881 GCA_004024945.1 Uropsilus gracilis
AAAAAAACTACATTTATTTTGTATTTTCCACACACACAAAAAAAGAAAGTGTAGGTAAAGAGTGAGAAGGTTACACAGGTACCTTGTCGAACACTGCAGTGTGTGATCTTGTATATAAAGGCAGGAGCCAGGATTAAGACAGCTCTTCCACTTAGTGCTGTAGGGGCTGGGACATTGCTCCACAGTAAGAGGCAACATTTCAAACCCCTTTCTCCATCCTCGTTCCGTTTCCTGGAAGACACCCGTGCGTGTGAACACAGTGATTTTTCCTTGTGGTCGCTCTGCAGCGAGCAGAGGGGGATCAATGACCACGACAGAAGAAGGCGGTGTGTCGGAGACCATCAAAGGCTCGAGCCCCCGGCTGCATCGATCACTTACTTTTCATGTGTTGTTCATTGTTCTCGGCTCCGGAGGCACTGCTTAGCGTGTCAGCCAGGCTTGCTCCTTCGGCGGTGTTGGGCTGAGCTTACTTTCAAAGACCTGCTAGTGTGACGGGGAGAAATCACATCTGCTGGAGGGAAGCAATAGAATCTCAAGGAGCCAGGGTTGGAAGGGATCTTCCCTTCCTGGTCCTGGAGCCCCTCTTTGAAGGTTAGTAGATGGACTTGGGACTTGACCTTTTACTTCCAGAATCTCACCAACAGAGGTTCACGCATCTTTTCTTAAACTCTACCCCGAGGACAACCCAGAAAACATTTCCTCCTCTCAGGAGCTCTTGACGTATGGAAAGCAGCTGCCGCTTCTTCCCTGCTGCTTGTTTCCTCACCCCCACTCTCCCTCCCACCCTCCCTGCAGTCTTATCCCGGGTGGAACCCTCCCCTTCCCTCATCAGGATTCCCGTTGCTTAGCCTAGTCCTCCATCCATGTGATGGGCAGAAGCAGACATGGCTTTCTGGGGTGCTTTCAGGAGGTGCTTGGCCACTTAATTCCAGCCCTGGACATGGCATCTCTTTCCATGCACACCAGGCCTGCGGCAACATTTTCGCAGCTGCCTTTAACACACTCTTCCGAAGCGTCATCGCATGTTTTCTTAGGGACAGATGCCAAATGGCGGGTACCGCAGGTCAGTGTTTAAGCCTCTCGCAGGACTTAGTCATGAGACTAATGAGTTCATCTGAATCGGCCACTATTTGGCTGGGCATCCTCGGGGAAGTCTTCACCTTTCCTGGGTGCCAAGGGCCCATCACTCTCAAGTGCAACACTTGGCACTTGGTGATTTTTCAAGCTCCTTTTGCTCTGAGTTTCCAGGGTGTTCGCTCTTCTGGAAAGAAATTGCTTTTTGAACTTACATGCACAATTTCACGTATCCCCCAGTGACACCGTCCCATTTATTTGGTTCTTTTTGGCCCAAAGTTCTAGGCTTGTAAAGTCTTTTTGAATAACAGTCAGAACTCAGTGCATTAGCGTTGGTGCATTACAATATTTGATGGGTGACGGGTCGGGCATTTAATAAGCTCTTTTAGACCATCACCAACCCAGCTCCCCCCCTCCCCCCCACTCTGGGCTCTCCTCAGCCGTGGCTCTTCAGTTCGGCCCCTTCTTTGGCTACCAACACTCCCAAACATCTTCGCCAGTGGCCTCAGAATCTGCCCTTTGCTGCTTTGGGGAACGAGGAATACGATGATGTTTTCAGTCTCCAGATGGCTTGCTTCTCACCTCTGCAAGTCCTTTCAGCATGTGTGAGTGATATTTTGCCACTTAATTTCCGTCTCTCAAGCATCCAACCCCTTCTTATTTTTGGAGAAAGTTCCCATTGCACATGCTGCTGTTGGTAATTCGCAATGCATCTCCCATGCGGGTGGCGGGGGCCGCCGGAAGGCCAGGCTGAAGCCACAGGATGCTACAGGTGGTGCCCCCTGGGGCAGGTGCAGGTGAGGAGACATGGCACCAGGTGAGAGAGGCCTTGAGAGCAAGAAAGAAGCAGTGCAGGTGGAATCTCTGAGAAAGGACAGAAGGAGCTGCAGAGGGAGGAGAACAGCCATTTTCTAGGCTTTAGGCCTGAGGGCGGCCATCATGGGGGTCAGCCACCTCAGGATTTGTCCACCCCAGGGGAGAGGAGAAAGCTGCTGGGCGCTCAGAGCTGGAAGCATCCCTGTGGTCAGTCCTGGGGGCCAGGGTGGGGGGCGGGCATGTTCCTCATAAGCCTGCCCCAGGCTTGGAGCTGAAGAAGTCAGAGGCTTGACCATGCCTGTGGGTGCAGCAGAGCAAACCTCTCCCCGCAAAGCTTTCCTTCTCGTCAAAGGACCAAGAAGGGAGGCTGCCTGGAAACAGAGTTTTTAGACCATCCCCATTCTACTGGGGCCAGTTACCCAGGGGAGGGAGATTCTGTCCTTGCGGCGGCAGAGGCCAGGGGCTGCCTGCTCCTGCCAGCTGCCTGCCGGACAGTGATGAGGAAGGCCCAGGAGAAGGTGGGACACCATCCGCCTGTGTGGAATGAAGGCTTCCCTGTGGGGAGTGAGTGTGGGAAGGACATGGGACCTGGAGTCCGGCCCCCGCGTGAGTCCCAGGCCCTGTCTCTCTCTCTCTCTCTCTCTCTCTCTCTCTCTCTCTCTCTCTCTCTCTCTCTCTCGCTGAGGGGCTTCAGAGGAGGCTGGTCTGAAGCTCAAGCCAGATGCACAGTCTGGTCTCCACAGCTGTGTGCGGGTGACGAGCCAGCCTCACCCCCAAACCGCAGCCGAGCGAGGCCTCCTGGGGGCGTTCCTCCCCCGCTATGTGTTGGCGGGCACCTCCTTGTGGCTCCAGACCCCCATGTCTTTCCAGAAGTGATGAGAAGCCCGTCTGGGGTGTCAGCAGAGGAGCGAGGGGAGCGTCAGCATCTCTCCCGCGTGGCAGCAAGGAGCAACAGAGAGACTAGAGCCTGTGAGACGATCACAAGACACTGTTCAGCTCCGTGCATCCCAGGAGGAGGAGAAGGAAGAGGGAGTTGAAGACACTGCCAGTGTTGCAAACGTGCCAAGAGATTCCAGACATTCCAGACTCCGGAATTGGGTTGGCCTCCAGCACCAGAACCCAAGAAGCACACCCAGAGGCATCCTGGTTAGAATTTTGGAAACCGAAGGCAATGAAAATGGCTTGAAAGCAGCTGGAGAGATGCCGAGTCTTGTCTGTGAAGGACAAACAATTTAAATGGCAGCAGATTTTTCATCAGGAGCCTTGGAGGCCTAAGGAAATGGTGCCTGGCTTTTCAGATGCTGAGGAAAGGAACGGTAGTTCTGAGTTCTAAATCTGGCACAGATATCTGTCAAGAATGAGGGGAAATGTGGACCTGGTCACATCAGCAAAAAGTACGAGAGCCTGTTACTGGCCTGCGTGTCCACCCTCCAAAGATGGACATCATATCAGGTCAAGAAGGGCAGACACCTCTAACAAGCCACAGGTCTGCATCAACCTGCATGTAGCAGTTGCCACTCAAATGCAGCTCAACAATAGGGCTTATTTTTAAAAAAATCTATTTATATAGTGAAGCCATTTGGTTTCTGTCTTTTTCTTTTTGACTTGTTACTGCTAATAGGATTTCTTCTAAGTACATCCATGTGATCATAAAATCATCCAATTTGTCATTTTTAATTGATGAGTAATATTTCAGTGTATATAGACCACATTTTTTTTTTCATCCAGCCATCTGTTTTGGGACATTTAGGTTGCTTCCAACTCCTTGCAATTATAAATAGTGCTGCGGTAAACATCCGAGCACAGATGTCCCTTTGTACCCACACTGAGGTCTCCTTTGGGTAGATTCCCAAGAGAGCAATTGCTGGGTCAAATGGTAGTTCCATTACCATTAGTTTGAGGGTCCTCCGCACAGCTTTCCATAGTGGTTGGACCAGTTTACATTCCCACCAGCAGTGTAAGAGTGTTCTTTTCTTTCCACATCCTCACCAGCACTTGTTTCAACAACAGGACTTATTAACGAGGGAAATTAACCAGGAAAATGAAAAGTCCTTAATGCCACAACTGGCCAGTCATCTTACCCCAATCACTATTTAGTCCAAAAGTCCCAAATGCATGTCCAAGATGGTGCCCCTTATAGGCACTACAAGATCCAGTCTTTCTCTATCATCTTTTCTTTGCTTCTCTCTCAAGCGCTTGAGAAGCGCTTCACTTCTCCAAGGCTCTTTAAACTTTTCCAACAGATGCTGGTGCAAACTTAGCTTTCCAAATCTGCTGCCTTGCTGCGACTCCAAGTGTTTCCTTTACTAGGCCTGCCTTTGGCAGTATCTGGCAAGATCCACCAGGTCTGCCCTCAGCAGTCTCTGGCCTGCCATTCTGGTGATTCCACACCAGCTACAACTCTACTGGCCACTCTCCCACCATGGCTCCTTGTCACCACCACCTCCCTCTTCCAGGGGCTTCCCCTGGCCAGGCCACATGGGCCTGTTCTGTCAGTCTGCCATTCTCGTCTCTTCCTTTCCTTTTTCTTCTCACTCATGCCCTTTTATAGGCCCCCCTTTCCCGTTTCCCATTTTCCCTCAGGGGTCTTTCAGACTCTGCCTACCAGGATGCTTTGGCGCCAATACAATTTTCAGCTGCATCACTACCCCTGTATCAGACAGAGGGAGATCTTGAAAGAAAGTAAAGGGGGAAAAGAAGAAGAAAGCAAGACCAGAAAGAGGGACAAACATGGGCCCATAGCAACCTTCTGTCTGTCTTCTTGACAATCCTAAATTATGTTTTATAGGAGAAACAAAAATGATAAACCTGTCTGAGCTGCTTCTAACTGCATGTAGAAAAAGCATTTAAACTCATGATAACATGGATAGAGGAATATGAAAAAAGTAATGTTTTTCTGTTTCTCCTAAGTTGGCGAACTGTCAACAGCAGAAACAGTGATTACACACACATGCACACACACACAGTGCAATGTGCCTAAATGGACTGGTCTTTCTTTGAAACTTTGAAATTTCTTTGAAATTTCTAACACAATTATGAACAGAGCTATACTTAAAAGACTTGTTTAGGCAACCT
The DNA here is from genome assembly GCA_004024945.1 of Uropsilus gracilis. Lineage (NCBI taxonomy): Eukaryota > Metazoa > Chordata > Mammalia > Eulipotyphla > Talpidae > Uropsilus > Uropsilus gracilis. The sequence continues at coordinate 4,966 of PVHY01031130.1, forward strand.
GCAGGAAGGCAATACAAAGAAACAGAGACAAGTGAAAGAGAGAAAGAACAGACTATGATGGAAGGTGTAAGGCCAGCAAACCATATCGCTCTTAATGGAAGTGGTTTAAAATGCAGAGATTGGCAGAGAAGAAAACCAATTAAAATGCAGATTGGCAGAGAAGAAAAATCCAGTGATTGTGAGTTGATCCAGAAAGAGACGGGTGATGCAAGCCTGTGCCGATTCATAATTAGTAACGAGGAGTGCTTATAAAAACACCTTACCATGATGCTTAGTAGCACAAGGCTGAATACTTCCCTCCTGAGATCGAGAACAAAGCTGTGATGTCCACCCATCATTTTCCTTTGTGGTAGAGCTGGCAGTTCAAACTGACTCAACGGGTAAGAAAAGAGAATGTATCATTTAGAAGAAATCATATTAGCAGAAACAAGCCATAAAGAAAAAGGCAGGTACCAAATGGTTTCACTAATGTAAGGGATATAGTGAAAAAAAAATAAATAAAAGCCTTGAGGAAAGTCAAAACAAGCTAAGCACCAAAATGAAATGCACAACTATGAACAGGAGGAAAAGAGGGGGAAGGGAGGGGAGAGAAGGGGGGGGGCAAACCCTTGAGATTACAAAGTTGTGAAATTTATATATAAATAAAAAAATATATATTTAAAAAAAAAAAAGAAAAGAATGTGATCACCCAGATCAGCAAGAGAGCAGATGGATGATTGTCTACCTAGAACATCTCAAAGAATGTACAAAGAGTCTCCTGGAATTAATAATTCATTCATTAAGTTTATAAAAGATCAGATAAACATGCAAAATTCAGCTTTATTTCTATATATTAACAAAGAACATGTAGATCCCCAAATTAAAAATGCAATTCCACGTTAGAGTTGCTCAGAAGAAAAAAATACTTCGATGTGAATCTAACAAGACATAGACTCGTAATAGATGCTGAAAACTACAAAATTCTGAGAAATAAATGAAAGACAAAGTAAAGGGAAATGCAGAAAAAGAACCTGGGGAAAGATGGAGAGACTGTTTCACACGGTGGCCTCTTCAAAGAGTGAAGGTGTCAGTCCTCGCCAAATTGATATACAAGTTCCATTTAATTGCTACTAAAATTCAGGGAAGGTGTTTTTGTACTACAGGTAATTTTATTCTAGGCATTTATATGAAATCCAAATGGAATAGTTGGAATAATCGTGTAAAGTGAAAATAGCGGCAAGAATCTGTCTACCCAATTTCAAAATCCATTGTATAACCATAGTAACTAGTTCTATATGATATTGGTGAAGGAGCTGATTCAGGGACCAATGAAACAGAATGGAAAATATATGTATCTCCACACAATTCCCAGCTGAGTGTTGATGATGACACAGAAGGAATACCACCCTGGGAGAACAGTTTCTTCCACACATGTTCTAGGACAATTTAACATGTATGCGTAGGAAGAAAGTCTCTCTTGACTGCCTCCCCACAGATAAAAACAAACAACCTAGAAACCTGTACCCTACACTTTCATAAATATTAGAATAGACTATAGCGCTAAATGTACAATCTTTAAACTTTCAGAGAAAATAGGAAAAATGTTGGGGGATCTAGGACTAGGGGAAAGGTGCTTATCATTGACACCAAAGGTTTGAGGAATAAAAGAGAAATTTGGTAAATCAGATCTTGTCCACATGAAAGATGTTTGTTCTGCGGAAGACCCTGTTAAGGCAAGGAAAACAACTCCCGTCTGAGAGAAAATATTTATAAAGCACATGTGCAACAGCAGATCGTGATCTGGAATATATGAAGATCTCTCAAAACAAAACAAAACCAAACCCCAGGACCGGGCATGGTGGCACATGCCTTTAATCCCAGCATAGGAAGAGAGGCCTAGATTAGGAATCGCTTGAGCCTGCAGGTTTGAGACCCGCCCAGGGCAACGGAGCAAGATCTAGTCTCAAAAAATAGCTGGGTGTGGTGGCACGCACCTATAATCCCAGCTACCTGGGAAGCGGAGGCTGGGGATCGCTTGAGTCCATGGTACCCTGGGCAACATAGCCTGCGGTTCCCCAGGCAACACAGCAAGACCTGGTCTCAAAACAAACAAAAAAACCAAAGAATTCAATTTAAAAATTGGACAGGATGCACAGAGACTTTTCAGAGGGCACGTTTAGGTGGCAAATGAACAATCAAGAGACATTTCGTTTCATCAGTCGGTAGAGAAATGCAGGTGAAAACCTCCCTGAGGTACTGGCACATAAATATCAGAAGCCCTGAAAGAAGAAAAGAAAAACAACTGCAAAAGCTGGTGAGGATGAAGAGAAACCGGGTCACCCACGCAGTGCCAGGGACGATAGAAAACGACACAGCAGAGCTGAGAACAGTGTGACAATTTGTTGAACAACGCGCGGGCGCTGCCATCTCTACTAGCCATTGTGCTCCTGGACGTGAGCCCAGAGAAATGAGAAGTCAGGGCATGACTGGCTTCTCTTCCTGTCCAGGAATGATTCCTGCAGTTTGGTCACTGTGCTGGAAATAGCCCAGACGTCCTTCAGAAGGGGAGACAGTCTCTGGTGCAGCCAGGTTGTGGAACTCAGCAATATGGGGGGGTAGGGGAGGGAAGACACTGGCTACTCAGTGTCCTGGATGCATTTCTAAAACTCTCTGCTGCAGGGCCAAAGCCAGTCTCCCAAGCTTGCATCCATGTAATCCCGTTCACATATGAAATGACACGATTGTGGGACAGGTGGTCAGAACTGAAGGAGGTGACACTTCTGTTGTCTGCCTCAAAATCAAGACTCTGGCGGTGACTGTTTCTACGGTGATGCAGGAGGTGGCATCGAGGGAGAGTGGGTGAATGGGATGTGGAATCTCTGTTATTTCTCACAGCTGCATGTGAAGGTTACAGTGACAGAAAAAGAGGTTCAGTTGAAAGCGAAGAATTATGGGAGTGTATTGAGAGATGGCGAATAGTTAAAACCCAGGCATCCTGTGAGACAAACACAAGAGTCACGTTTGTCACCTTTGAAGTCAACTGTGAGAACAGGTCATTCTGGAAACTGGGAAGATAAAGCAAAAAAGCATCCACCTTCTTTGACTCAAGTTATAGTTCAAGTTAATTAAATGTTTGATTAAAAAAAGTCACTTGGAATTTGCCAGTGAGTAAAGGAGAAATAATATTGTTGCGCTATCTCTAGCTAGACCCTGGATGAAATCATGGATTGATGCCGCTGATGCCTGCCAAGAACACCAAGTGGAAAGCTGACAGGGGAATCCATAAGGAGCCAAACGATTGAATCTGAATGTACCCCTCAATCTTCAGAGTGCAGAGGAAGGGGGTTGAGACATGACATGCCTCCCCATGAAAATACACATTAGTAACACAGGTGTTATTCCATCTTTGAAAACAACACGATTTGCAATGGCCAGGATATGGAAACAATCCAAATGCCCAAACAGATGAATGGCACAGAAAGCTGTGGTATATGTACACAGTGGAATATTATACATCCATCAAAAAGACAAACATGTCGTTCATGGCTCCATGGATGGAGCTAGAAGGAATCATGCCAGTGGAAATAAGCCAGGATTACGAGGGAGCATGGGTGATAAGGTGGTGGGAGAATGCCAGGGCAGACAATAGATTAATAGATTAATTAATTTAAAGTAGATTAATTAATTAAAAAATGAAAGAAAGCACCTATCACTGTCTGTGAACTGCTCTTGCCACAAAATAGAAGCTGATGAGACGCTGTCCCTAATCGCTGGTTAGGAGACGTCCGGGCGACACCTGAGGATGCTCTTGGGACCACCTCGAGGAGGGGATGTCTCAGGGGCTCCAATCAGGGCCTTCAGAAGAGCACGTCAGCACAGGAAGGCAGGACAAGGGGCACGTCCCGTCAAGCCTGCGCCTCCTGGCCTATGGGATCCCCAGAGAAAACGTGCAAACAAAGCTTGGGGACAGCGGAGGCCACTCAGATGCTGACTAGCTGTGTGGCGGCGGCAAGGAATGACTTTCAGATTTTCAGCCGTAAACGTGGCCGTGGGGTTCTGCTTTCACCGCCTCTCTGCGAGATCCTGCGGAATTACTTACGGAGCGTGTTTTCCCCATCATCCAGGGGGGCAGGAGGAGCGCGGTGCAGCCAACAAGCTGAAGCTGCCTGTAGCTGAAGCCTGACGTGTCCACGTTGCATGGCATGTATGTGTGCGCGTGAGCGTGCATGTGCATGCATGTGCATGCATGTGCGTGCCTGAGCGTGCAGGTACGTGCATGTGTGTGCGTATGCATGTGTGTGCATGTGTCTGCTGCCTTTTCTAGTAAATATAAAAATGTGTGCAGGAGCCCCTACACTCACACCATTTCTTTTTCATTTATTTTGTCATTTTCATACACTGTTGGTCACCTTTGTATGGTCGTGGTTTTGTGGTTCCCCTCAGGCATGGACCCCCACCTTCCAAACTGTACCCTTATCCCCCACCTTGCCCCCCTTACCCCCTCCGGTCACTCAAGCTCCTCTCACTGCAAGCTGCTGGTCTGTGCTTGACCCACTGGTCTTCTCTTTCTCTGGACTCTGTCCTTCTCCCGGGTGTGGCCTCGCCCTCCTGGACAGCGCAGACCAGGCCGCCCGGGTCTCCAGGGGCAACCGAGGCAGGGGTCAGGCCGAGCCGGTCGGGAGCTTGTTGCGGGGCAGCTGCGTGGCGGCTTCTCCAGGCTCCTTGCTGGCGTCCGGCCCGCGGTGCTGGTTCTGTGCCGTGCGGTTCTGATATCTTGGTTCGGGAGCCCAACTCCCAGCCGCTGGGATGGAACCGTTCCCTGCTGGGGACTTCCCCAGGTGGCAGGTCCAGCTCCTCTCCTCTCTCGTGTCAGCAGCTCTGCTGTGATGCTGCAGTCAAATCATCGTGGCTTCTTCCCCCGTTGCCTGGTGAAGGAGGGCGCCTCACTCACATTGCACATGACCGTGGACCAGGGGTTTGGCTCCTCAGCCCTGGAGACGATGGGGTAGAATCTGGAACAGGTCCCCTCCATCGCTGCTCTCACCTTTTTCTCTCTGTGGTTCCCAACACGCTGCTTGTCCCGCCCAGGTGTTCCTCACGCGTTTGACTTGAAGCATTATAGTGTAACCCTAACGGTTCCCCAGCCGCCACCGTCCACCTCCTCCCCACCCACCAGCAAGTGGGGACAGGGCCCCGAGAGCACGTCCTTGGCTGAGGGAGCGTGTCCCGAGTTGTTCCAGGGCCCCTCCTGGTCTCCTGGTTACGCTCTGCCATCTCATCCAGGCAGACATCCCGGGCTTCCTGGCTCAACAGCCAACCCTGACCAAGCCGCAAGACCTCTCTGTTCCCTGTTGGCAGCGTTGTTGAGATGCTCAGTCCGCTCCGTCCCAGGGCTTCCCAGACCCACTGTCCACGTGTCCTGTTCTCCTGTCGGCCTCCTCTCCCATCGGCGTTTTCATCCCAGGCCATCGCAGCTGGTCTAACAGCTCCGGCAAGAGCACACGTCTCAACGTCAGCAACGTCTCCTGCAAGGGTCATGCGTGACCATCGCTGGCTACCACAGTGATGCGATGTCCCTGTCCAGACTCCCCGTCTGCCTCTGACGTCACCCACCTGTGGTCCCGTGTCCTCGGGTGACAGAAGAACACCTTGATGTTTCAACCACAGCCCGAGTTCGGCCTTGTCTGCATCCTGTCATCTCGCTCCAGCATCACTAACCCTGGTGCAGTCAGTTTCCACCCCAGTAAGGAGAACAGGACTCGGAGGATTCAGGAGATGTTTCAAGGTCACGCACAGACCAGCTTGGACTCGGAAAGCGCATCCTGAGCGCGTCTCTGGAGGCAGACGCGAAACGGTTCTCTTGGGAAGACACTTGTTCTGTGAAGAAGATGATAAAAACTCCACGGCCACGTTTTCCTTGGCGCGTTTACACCGTCAAGTCGATCTTCCCATGAGTCTGCCGAGGTAATGATGCTACCACACCCCCTCCCGGCTGTCTGCCGATCTCTCCCCGGAGCCAGCCAACCATCAGTGACATGTGGCAGTTAGAAGACATCTGTCTTCTACCGGCTTTGGGCTTCCCAGAGTGCTGGGGGGGGGGTGAGATCATCCTGCCTTGCTCTTTTAGAGCTGCCTGACGATCAGGGTCAGAAGTAGACAGAACTCGGGCAAGCACAGCGTCTGCAGGTGCTACCTCCGGCCTGCCTGGCTCCAGTGTGGGTCTTAAGCCCCCTCCCCCACCTGTCTCGGCCCCGGGCTATCCCCTGAACCACGTTCTGTAGACCGATTCTCATCCCCTCTTGTTGGGCTGAGACACAGCTCCATGCTTCCAGTGGACTCAGCAGCTTCAGAATCACACAGTGGACAGAGCAGGACGCGCCCCCGAGGCCGGTGCCCATCACCGCCGTGTCCTGGGCATCCACTGTGTGTGTGCCAGGCTCAGCTGGCTTGCCAGCATTATCTTCTCTGACCCTCACAGCCACCTAAGAAGAAACGGTTGCGGAGCAGCCGGGGCCTGGGGACAGCGGCCCGTGTTGCGGAGAGAAGGGGAGACCCAGACCCCGTGGTCTGACGCTGAGGCCAAGGTCATTACCGCCGCTCCGGGGACTCGGAAGCTCTGTCACCCCAGCCCGGCTGTGGGGAGGTCACATAAGGTCCCTGATACTCTGGACATTGAGCTCATAACACGGGCCACGCCAGCGTGGGCGTGGAAACTGCCTGTGTGTGGTGGATGTGTGTGAGCCCCGTTACACGGGACGGGCCGTCTCCAGGGTATGTGTGTGTGTGTGAGGTGTCCTATGGCCCACGCGTGTTCTCGAGCGCAGGTCTGCAGAGACCCCCCGTGCAGGCCCACGGAGCCACCCTCGCAGGCTGGGTGTCCTGTCCACTCCCACTGGCTTCCTCCCAGGAGGGTCATAGCTGCAGGGGAGTCGGGTGCTCCCCCTGAAAGTCCTGTCACCCCCCCCCAGTGTCACAGCCATCCCCGCAGGGGGCATCCCGGCCTGGTCAGCGTTCACGTCCTGCGACTGGACGCAGTGGACGGGGGTCTGGGGTGGGGATGTGCGAGCTCTAGCTGCGGAGCGAGAGCTCAGACCTGAGGCGGGGGCTGCTGGGCTCATGGAGCAGATCCGGGGGCTCCCGGAACCCGTCTGGCACCCCCACCCCCGCAGGGCCCCTGGCCTTAGAATTAGGGAGGCCGAGCAGAAAGGGGGGGGCTCCCCGCAGGCCTGGGCCCAGCCTTCACCAGGAGGCCCCCGCTCTCCTGAGGAAGGGCCTGCATAGTGCTGACTGGGGGGGAAGGGGAGGAAGCGGGGAGCCCCGCTAAGAGGTGCCTCCTGGCTCCCCAAGTGTGTGGCCAGGTCCCTGGCGGCCTACGGTCCACGCGTGGTCCCCTCAGGCCAGCAACCAGGCTTTCCGGGGACGCTTGCGTTTGTGCTGTTGTGGCTGAGGTAGGGGTACCCGCAGCGCCCTCTCTGGGGTGCAGGGAAGCCGGGGCCACCGCCCTGCTAAACCGGGGTCCCCCGCTGCCTCTGCCTCCTGCTGCTCTGTCAGGGGCGCCCGTGAGGGCCATCAGCTGAGGGCGGCGGCCCGCGGGTAAGCGGGCACTAGCGTCCGGCCCGTGCGGTCAGCGGCTCAGCCGTCCAGCCCGCATCGCCGCGTCACGTCCGGTTCCAGCTCGGCGCCCACTCGCGTCCTGCGGGCCCCGCCCACTCGCGGCCCGGAGGGCGGCCTCCTGCCCCGGGGCTGTGCCCTGCTCGCCCCGTTTCTGCGCCCGGAGCCGGGCCGAGGTTCGTCCTGCACAGCCCGAGAAGCAGCTGCAGGGACACGTTTCCCGTCCAGCTCAGGGCTGACCCAGCTGCGCCGTGCCCGTGGCCCCTGCCTGTGCAACCTCGCCGGCCATGCGCCGCCTCCGGGCCCCCCGCCTCGCAGGGCCCGGC
>PVHY01031131.1:0-12894 GCA_004024945.1 Uropsilus gracilis
CAGTCCCAGCCCTAGCCCTGCTCCAGCCTCAGCCCCAGTCCCAGCGCAGCCCAGCCCAGCCCCAGCTTCAGTCCCAGCGCCAGCCTCAGCCCCAGCACCAGCCTCAGCCCCAGCGCCAGCCTCAGCCCCAGTCTCAGCCCCAAGCCCCAGCTCCAGCATAGCCCCAGCCCAGACCAGCCCCCAACCCCTCGCCCCAGGCCCAGCCCAGTGGCAGCCCAACCCCTGGTGACCCACGTACATTCCACTGAGGGTCCAGGATGACGGAGGCACGTGTGTTTTTGTCCCAGATCACAGTTATCCCACTTTTGAACTTGACGATCAGGTACAGGCCCACGGTATGCACAGTGTAGGCGCTGTCGTGGAGGGCGCACTCCTTGCTCTCGGTGGTCCTCACCACCGTCACCTTCCCGTCGTGCAGGACAACGTTCTGGTCCTGCAAGTACACGATAGCCCCGTGGTCGCCTCGCACCTTGTCCTCCCACGGCAGGAGGCCAGGCGGTCAACGGAGCCCCACCTGGACAGCGATCACAATCTTGCGGGAGCACGTGAGGCCATCCTCGCAGCACGGGACGCTCTCAGTCAGGATCCGGAAGGTGCCGTTCTCACCACCACAGTAGTCCTGCAACGGGAAGGGGCTGTCGGTGCCATGCACGCCCGCACACGCACAGGTCCCCGCGCCTGGGCAGGGCCCCACACACGCATAGGCCCCGCGCACACCCCACACAGGCACAGGCCCCCACAGGCAGCTCCCTGGGGCGGCTGGGGCGGTGCAGAACTGGGAGCATCTGAACGAGGCAGGCAGGGTCATGTGTGTGTCCTGGCAACCCAGACAGTGGGGCAAGGGCTTTTCCCCTCTGGTGACAGGGGATAATGCCTGATACTCAGACCCGAGGAGTGAGCACAGAAGAGCCCAGGCTGCTCCACGCCAGGGCGGGGGCTCACCGGGGTCAGTTTCCTGGCAGCAGGGACCAAGTGGAGCAGGCCTGGGTCTGGGTGGGCGGGGCCGGGTGGGCAGGGTTGGGGTTGGGTGGGTGTGGCCGGGCGGGCCAGGCCCCGCCCACTCAGCGAGGCATAGGGAGCTCGCCCTGACCTCAGGTCGGGTCAGCTAACCGCGCGGTCACCGCTCAGGGCAGGGAACACAGGTCGGTTGGCTGGAGCCACGGCCCTGTACTGCCTCAAGGGCAGTGGGGCATCTCTGATGCGGGGCGTGGGCCCACGCGACTCTGACTCAGGCCCAGGCTGAGCCTGCCGCACCCCAACTCAGAGACAGGGAGATGGAAGCACCCTCCGCACAGCTGCGTGCAGGGGTTGCAGGGGTCAGCGGCCGGCGGCTGTTGCCTGGCTGCTCACGCCTTTTCTGTGCCTCACGTCTAGAGGACAAAAGCCTCCAGGACTGGCTACAAGGCAATAGCGGGGAGAAGAGTACCCCATTTCTCCAGATAGCAATCACCCCGTTTGGCTTTCACCAAGCTCCCGGGCCACTAACTGAAGACCCCCCAGGCGGATTTCTGCTGTGATGGCAGCAAGTGGACACAGCTGGGCCACGGGGGCTACAGGGGACACCCAGCCCTCGGGCCTGCCTGCCCCCATCCTCAGCGTGTTGGTGGGGTTGGCGTTTTCCTGGGGCAAGGGGTGCTCTGCCCTCTTCCCATACAGCTAATGGCCATGCTCTTGGCTCCCTGCCATGTCGACCCATGCCGGTTCCCGGACCCCTGCCCAGCCTGCCCGATGCGGCCCTCACCTCGAGGAACGAGTACTGGCACAGCCCGTCGAAGCTGTAGGCCTTCCCATCGAAGGTCCGGACGTGGCCCTCCCCGTAGATGTGGCAGGTGCTCTGGCACTCGTTCTGCGTGCAGCTCCACGACCCCCTCACGCAGACGCTGTGGGGTGGCACAGGGGTCACTCGGCGGCCAAGGCCGGGACATGCACCCGCGTGCATGGCTGCCCTCACTCTGGCTTGCGAAGCCACTTTACTCCCAGGCCATCGGGAGAGACTTTCTCAAGGGCCCGGAGGAGTCAGCCTCCGAGAAGAGCCGTGGCCGGCCTGCCTCCCCACCCTGCCCCGTGCCCAGGCCCTCCCCACGCACCATTTATTGCAGCCGACTGAGGTGACGCTGCCCTGCGGGTACTCCCTGCCTCCGAAGGAGCAGGGGCACTCGTCAGGGGGCACGCAGTTCCCTCTCGAGTCCCGCACCATGCCGACTGGGCAGTAGCAGCCACGCTTGCAAGGCAAGTTCTCCTGCGGAAGAGGCTCCGTCAGTCCGGCGGGCCAGCCCCCGCGGCAACCGTGGCACCCGCCCGGAGCAGCCCCCGCCAGCCCTACTGCGCGCTCACGTCGAAGGTGGGGATGTTCCGGGTGCTACAGGTGCTGTCCACCCTCCGCTGGGCCTTCGGGTCCCGGCAGTCCACGTACTCAGCACCCCCCGAGCAGTTCTCTGCGGAGCAAGGGCCACCGTGAGCCGGGGTCTCTGGGCCTGCTGCTGCGAGCAAGCCCGGGAGGCGCCCCAGGCGGGCACCCCGGCTCCGACACTTACGCAGGGTCACGTCGATGGGCGTCTGGCAAAGGAGAATCCCATCACGGCAGACACTGGACGCGAGAGAAATGACACATTCAGGCCTCGGTCTCGACCAGGGCGTCTCGGCACAGCTCGACGGCTTCTTCCAGCCCTCGGCTTGCACCCCTCACCCCTGCTTATCCTGACTGTGTGCGGGAGACACTGCCCGCAGGGGACGCGGAGCCGCCCCGGCCAGGGACCCTACCACGACCGCATCAGATGCTCCGGGGTGCTGCTGGGGAGCAGGGCTGTGGGCCACCGACACCGTGGACATCAGCACGCAGGGAGGCGAGCCTGGCGCTGCAGGGCATGGCCATGCCACCCCAGCCATGTGGGGCCTCGCCTTGCAGCGGCCAGGGAGAGCCACGCCCTAGCACATAGCTGCCCTGTGGGCCAAGGCCAGAGTGCAGGGCGGGTACCGTTCCGATTCCAGGATGGCCCCTTCCTGCGGCCACACTGCCAAGGCCAGCTCGGCTGTGGGCCTGGCTCGGCAGCCGGCTGCCCGCAGCTGTCACGCTCCTCGGCCACGGCGCCTAGCCTCCCAGCTTTGCCTGGCAGGGGGCTCAGTCCCAATTCCCAGCACAGACAGGCCACTGTCTGCGTTTCTGGGCCAGCCCGAAATCTCAGAGCCCGCGCGGCAGCACCTCCTAAGTGCATCCTGTGTGGGTACGTTCCGCTCACACCCAACATCATGGCCACTCCCCACCATGACGAGAAGGACATCCTCTAGGAAGACACAGAGGCCACCTGCTCGGCCCCCATCGGCCCCGCTCGCCCACGCCACGTGTGGAATGCCCACACACCAGTCAGCGCCGTGGACCTGACTGCCCAACAGAGCTCCTCCCCCAGGGGCACCTGCCCCCAGCTTAGGGGTGAAGTGTCCCTGCAGCTCAGAGACAGCCAGGGAGCTCGGCCCCACGGGGAGCTGCCAGAACCATGTCCGAGAGAGGGCCAGGTGCCTAGCCCAGTGCTGCCGTGAACAGCCCCGTGAGGGGGCCTCGGCGGGCCCCAGGGCGCCCTCCCCCGCCCGTACCATTTGTTGTCGTCCATGTGCAGGAGCCTGCCCGGCTGCAGGACCTGGTCGTCCAGGTAGCAGTCGCACTCAGACCGGGGCACACAGAGCCCCTCGCTGTTCTGGAACATGCCGTCCGGGCAGGCACACCCGTCCACGGGCACGTCCTCCACGTCGCAGCTGGGGTCTCGTTCCGACAGGGACCGGCAGGAGCTGTTGCAGGCCTTCACGTTGTACTTGAAGACGAGGCCGCTGGGGCAGGAGTGCTCTGTGGACACAGGGTGGGAAGGGCGCTGTGCACGGGGCTGGGGGCGGCGCACTGGCCTGCTGCCCGGCCCCAGCGGCAGTGCGTCCCGCGTGCGTGAATGCAGGGAAATCACTTCTGGTGCTTTTTTGGCTTTTTTTCCAGTTAAGTCCCCGGTGCAAGCCACCCGCCGACAGGCGGTGCTATGCCCCCAGCCGTGTTCCTGGGAGGAGCGGCGGGCACCTGGGGTGGGTGCCGCGAACTGCACCAGGACAGAGGAGGGAGGGAGTCCTCCCGAGAGCACCGCAAGAAGAACCACGGGGCTCTACCCACTGGGGCTCCCGCTGCAGGGAAGCCCCCGCGGCCCCGTTTAGACTGGCTGTCGTGGATCCAGTGACCACGCCTGATTTCACCCCAAAGGCCACGTGATTTCCCTTAAGAAGATGGATTCAGAGACATCTGGGAGTGGCTATTCAGGAGGCTGCCCCCCCCCCCGGAGCAACAGGGGTGGCCTCCTAGACAGCTGGGGCCCACAGCGAGGAGGGGGCAGCCGGCGGAGGACAGCAAGCCCGGGCCCCGGTCCGCAAAGCTTGCTCTTGGCAAGGTAAGCACTTTTTGAAGTCATGTTCCAACGGCTCCATGACTTTCAAAGCAAGGCCAGGTCACACGGCAACAGCTGAGCCTCCGGTGTGCGTTTCCTGGTTCTCAAAGCGTCGTTCACGCGACCCCGGGGGCCAGAGACACAGGAGTCGGAACACGGCACGGCTGCTGCCGCGGAAGGAGGCGTCTCTCGGTCGCGTGAGTCCTCCTCCTCCTCTGGCCGCCACGTGTGAGGGACGTGGGAAGGGGGTGCGGGGGCTGCCCAGCAGGGGCTACTCCCAGGACGCACCCGCGCCGTCACTCACCGCAGCGCCCGTCCCGCCAGCCCAGGATGTGGGTGTCCTGCTCGGCGCAGGCCTTGACGTAGTTGCCCAGCATGGTGCACAGGCACTCCTGGCTGCGCTCGCAGGTGCAGGTGTACTTCTTGCACGCCTGTGGAGCGAGAGACAGCGCCGGGGGTGACGGAGCGCAGTGGGGGAACTGGCGAGCCAGCGGCTCGGCTCACAGCCACCCTCCAGGAAAGCGAGCTCCTCGCTGAAACCTGCAACACGCTTCTTCCGAAACAGGCAAATCGGCCAACTCAGTTTTCCAACGACTCAGAGAAGACGAAGACAAACTCGGTTTTCCTCACTGGGTTGTTCTTTATCACCACCTCAAAGGTGACTGAATAAATTCTGGCATCTAGTTGGTGACCTAGCGCGTGTACCCTGACCCGCGGACACGCAGGTCCCTCCACGCCGGCGTGGTGGTGCTGGCACGACGAGCTGCCCCCCAAGGAAGCTGTCAGTCGGGGCCCCGCGTACCTCGTGATAGGGCTTGGGGTTCACCACGGCGTGGCAGGCGCCAAACGGTCCGCTGGGCTCGAGGAGGATCCCGCAGTGCCTCTGGGCGAAGCTCTCTGCAACAAACGAGCACGTCCGCGTGAGTCCGGGTGGAACAGCGTGGGCGCCCGCAGCTGGGCTCGCTGCAGTGAACTCAGCTTGCTGCGGCCCGGACGGCGGCTGCACCGTCAGGCGTAAAGTCCGCGCGGCGGAGTCTTCATTAGCGAGCGGCGGCAGCTTCCCGCCATTCACTCTCTGAACGAAAATGGACCCAGGAGGCCATAGGTGCTGTTCTACGTCGTGACGCGCGTGTTGGTGTCTGAACTGCCGGGAGCCGGCGCTGCCACCCCGCACGCCCACCCAGAAGGTCCCTCCGGCTTTCCGAGGGTCGCTGGTCACGGGCCCCAGCGCCGATGGCGTGGACACGCCGATGTCAGTGTCCCAGCGCCACTCAATGCACGGCTGGCTCGAGTCGCTGGCCCAGCCATCAGCCTGGCAGAGCGCAGAGCCCCGGAGCAGCGGTGGCAGGGCGCGCCTGCGGGGGCCGACATGGCGGCGGGGCCCGCGAGCCGCACGCTCTGTGAGGCCGACTTTTTAGCTCAGAGCGCTGGCAGGCCGGCTCAGCGCCAGCCGCCTTGGTGTCTCTAAGCTGTACGTATTTTCAGCCTGCTCCCATTCAGCTGTTTCCACCGGGTCACCTGCAGCCACTGCAACCCAGCGAGATGGGAAAATCCAGCGCCGAGCATGGCTACGTGGTCAGCGTTCCTAGGTCAGAACAAGCACGTGAAATGGCCAAGAGGCGTCGTCTGAACCGCGCACGGGAGGCTCAGGCTACTCGGCTGCGCGGAGCAGTTTGGGAACGGCCGCGGCCCGGTGTATTCCAGCTTAGTTTCTCCTGCACTCCCTGCCTGTCAGAGCAGCGCTCTGCTGAGACCCAGCCATCCAAGGACCGACCAGGCACGACCTGCACGCAGCACCCTCGGACCCAACCGCCTCCCCCCAAGCGGGGAGCACGGCCGTCTGGCGCACCAGCACACACGTCATCTCCATGGGGGAAACTGAGGCCGTGTCTGTGAGGCGCTCTAGCCTTTCTGATGCAACAAGCAGAAGCCCAGAGAGGTCCTGAGGGGACCCGCTTCCATGAGCCCGTGTCAGCCGTGCCCATGGGCACCGAAAGGCGGGGCCGCCCCCGCCTCCTGGCCAGCGGCTCAGGTGCTGGGCCAGTCACTGTCACTCCCACCACCCTCCGTGGCCAGAGGAAGGACAGCCCAGAGGCAGGCAGGTGACTGGGCGTCGGGCTGGCCCTGGCGTTCTGTGGCCACTGTCCAGGTGGGGAGGGGCCCGGAAGGACGGGCGGGCAGCCCTCAGCCACAGCCCCAGTGCAAGGGGCACTTCGGCCCCAGGCAGCCCCCAGGTCTGTGCTGTTCCCTCTGGCAGCGGGCAGGACCGCACATCCCCTCCCAGCAGGATGGTGGGCACTCCTGCCACGCCACACAGGCTGGCTGCACCCACGGCCCCCCAGACCCCGCACGTCCCCAGGCCCTGCAGACCCGCGCACACACCTTTCTCTATGCTGATGCAGGAGGCGGGCGCGACCTTGGGGCACGGCGTCATTTCCCAAGAGTCGGCGAAGGCCTGTGGCGTCTTCTCCAGGATGTTCTGGCTGGACATGAAGTCATCCTCCGCTCTGCTGTTGTGCGAGCCGCACAGGCCTGGGGGGGAAGGGGGCTTCAGCACAGTCCCGCTGCCGAGGGGTGGCCCCAGCCCCCTGATCTGGGGGGCAGGTGGGACTAAGCCAGCCTCACTGCTGAGGGGTGGCCCCCACTGTGTTTGGGGGGGCAGGCAGGACTCGGTGCAGCCTCGTTGCTGAGGGGTGCCCCCCACCTGATCTGGGGGCCCCGCTGTCCGGTCCAGTTGAAGGCTGCGGGTGCCGCCTGCGTGTGCGCAGCCAGTCACGGCAGGGAGACCTCCGGGAATGGCCTGAGTGTCCAGGCCCGGCGCCTCGAGACGCCCACCCACCCCGCCTGCGGCCGTTGCTGGGGCTGCCGGTGTGTGTGGCTGTCCCACCAGGTCTCACTTAACAGAAACCTCATTTGAAAACCTTGGGAGGTGTGAGCTGCTGAAATCCGCTTCTGGCAGCGAAACCATTCCCCAGCAAGCAGCGGGCAGAGTGCCCTCGTCGCGCTGCACCAGGCGAGGCAGGGCGGGACGCGCCGGGGCTTCCTGGTGGCCGCTGCGTGAGGGCAGCGGCTGAGCCAAGCGGGCACCTACCCACGGTGTCCGGGAACCGGCCGGGGGGCATGGAGATGTACAGCTGCATCGTGGGCTCCGTCTGGATCTGCATCTTCACGTGGAAGTACGTCTCCACTTGCAGGTACGAGGACGACACTCGGAATATCTGCACTTTGTCTGCAGAAGCGAGACGCCAGGGGTGATGCCCGTTAGCAGACCGACCCACGTCCACCTCCTTAAGCCGCTTCACTGCTGTCTGCTGAAAGCCAGGAACCGACTGCCTTGCCAGCTGAGCCTGCAAGCGCGCCGGCACGGACGTGACAAGGCGCCATGGACCCACCTGAGTAGTAGTGACCTTGGCGCTTGATGTTGTCGTTCACGACGGTCCCGTCCTGGTTGAACACATACTTGTCCACTGAAACAGACTGACGGTGGAGGCACAGAGTCAGCCTGACGGGGCGGCCTCAGTCCCCGCGCGCGGCGCGCAGACACAGCCGTGTGCCGTGAGGACGCGTCACACTTTCCTTGCTCACGTGCAAATGTCTGAAATGCTGGCGTTTCTGAGCGCTTGTCCACTTGTTTGCAATGCAGCCTCCAAGGGACGGCGCGGAGGCATCTCCCCCCAGCCCACGGAGGAGCGCGCAGACTCTCACTGGGCGCCCAGCGTGGACGGGCGGCCACCTGCGCCTGCGCGAGCTTCCCCCTCCCAGGGCTGGTGCTGATGGCGTGACAGCCAGACGGAGCATGCGGCTTCGGCGCCGTCTGCGGCACGGCGCCGGCCGAGCGTGTGCGTCCACGGCAACACGCTGAGGCCTTTGGGACGAGGCTTCGTTTCCAAGCTCGGTCCCATGTACGAGTGACCCTCCCCTCCCAGCCTCAAGGCCTCCGCATCTGCGAAGCAGCCACAGGGGCGGGCCTGGGCCAACACAGGCCGCCGCTACTCACGGAGTTCAGGTGGAGGGCAACACTCTTCAGGCAGGTCCCCGACTGGCCGCTCGGACAGGGGCGCAGCTCCACCGTGATGGACCAGTCTTTGTCCTGTTGGAGAGACGCGGTCACTCGCGGATGTCAGCACCGTGAGACCCTGGTTCCTGCATGCGACCGTCTCCCTGGACGGAGGCTGGTCTGTAGGGTGTCCTGAGACCAGCGGCCAGGGGTGGCCACCGGTGGATCCCCACGGCCAGCGTTCCCACCCTCGGCCACCCGTGCAGACAGCAGCAGGACAGGGACCCACGGGCTGGCTCGGCCCCAAGAACCACCCCTCCAGCTGTCAAACCTCGGGGCGGTGTTTGGTCTGTCTGAGCGCTGTGTCCTATCACCCTCTGCCTGGGCCCCGCGTTCCCCTCTGCCCCCTCCATCCCTGGCCCGTGGACGTGAGGAGGACGAGCAGCGGGACGCAGGGGCCGCTGGCCAGGACACTTGGCTCCTGGAGCCGACTGGGCGGCTCCACCGCGGCTTACCGCAGGAGTCACAGCATCTAGGCGCCCCTGGTCCCCGCAGGGAGGGTCACGTACAGCACCGCCCGCCTTCAGGCCACGGCCTCGCAGGCACACGAGGCACATGAGGCGGGACCTGCTTCAGCTGGGCTTCAGAAGCCCAAGAGTTGCAGAACTGGACAGAACTTATTTTTTCTGAACAGGATCTAACTGGAAAGACAGCCTTGCCCTAGGGCTCCTCCCTGCACTCCAGGAGCTGGACGCCTACGTACAGGCCCGCTGCGGACGGCAGAGGACACCCCTGGGGCCCTGGGCGCGGGCAGAGGCAGGCTGCCCATGGGAGGGGGGTGCCGCTGAGCCGAGGGGCCTTGTGCTTAGTGAGGGGCTCAGGGAGGCCGGGCAGTGCAGCCCGCGGGGGCGAGCAGGGGTGGGGGCAGGTGGAGACGCTGTAGTACGCGACCAGGAACCTGGAGGCGCTGGTTGCCCGCTGCTACGTACGTGGATGGCCAGGAAGTGGCAGTCCCCCGGGTGGCTGTACTTGACCCCGTCGAAGGTGGTGAAGGAGCTCCCCTCCACCTTGCACCTCCCTAGGCACCGGGCCTCCGTGCACGACCACTTGGCGTCCTGGCAGGTGCTGTGGGAACGCGACGGCGGTTAAGGGGTCTTGTCGCCTCACCCGCGGTGAGCATAAGCCTCCCAGCCTTAAGAGATCAGAGCTTCGACAAAGCCCTTCCTGAAGCTCTTCTATCCCTGCGCGCCCGGCCCTGCCCTGCCCCCGCCTCCGCCTCAGCTCTGGGTGCTGTCGCGTGGATCACGGTGGCCGGGGCGCTTGAGACTGGAGTTCACACTAGCCAGACCCTCAGAACCCCTGGAGACAGGGTGTCCCGGGCCAGGCGCATCTCCGCGGGCGAGAGACGGTGGCTCCGGCCTCGACTGAAGACGCAGCCAGGAGCTCTCACGCACTGGTCTCACGCTGGAGGACACCGGGACACGCCGGCCACAGATACACGGCTGAGCGCCCTGGTCTGCATCACTTTGCCTTCCGAAAAGCGTGTCGGCTGAGCCAGCACTGCCCCAGCCCTGCCCGCAGCGCCTGTCGGCCTGCCGCCCGGGGGGGGGGGGGGGGGCGCGCTGGCACATGGGCTCCGGCGAGGCAGGCGCGGTTCCCGTGGAAACACGTGTGTCGCCGGGAGCAGCCTCGGCTGTCTTGCAGACAGAGTCTCAGGAAAGCCGGACTGCAGCGCAGCCTGGCTGGGTGGGCGCGGCCTCAGGAGACCAAGAACGACTGAGCTCGCGCGTGGCACACGGTCGCCTTCAGCAGGCACCTCCTGGGCGGGGTCTGAGCGCTGCTGGCTTCTGACAGACCTTCCAGTAAGGGTTCTCGGCATCAGCAGTTACCGTACCACCGCTGTCCCCAAGGCCTGGGGCCGCTCCCTGCTCCGCGTCTGCAGCTGCCACAAGGCCAGCCCCGCGCCAGCCGGTGGGCGCCCCTCCCCGTGCCCCCCGGGCTCAGAGAAAGCTCAAAAATCCTACAAGAGACAGACACTCCTCTGCCCTCCAGAAACGGGACCGAAAGTCAGCAGGAAATGCACTGAGGCTGCCCTGGGTTTCCGAGACGTTTAGAGGGGGCTGGGAAGCAAATGGGAGGCGGTGCGATAGGCGGAAGACCCATGTCCCTTCAGAAAAGGAGTCAGTGACCGAGCCGGGCAGCCAGGCACCGCTGCCCGGTGGGCGGGGGTGGGTGGGTCAGGAGCTGGGGCCCGGGGGCAGGCACACCTACCACTGAGAGCCGCAGGGCCCCTCCCGCACATCGCCCGTCCGGTAGACCTTCCCATTGGACTCGCAGGGACACTCTGCCTTCAGCACGCAGCTGCCTTTGCCCCCGATGTCATCCAGCAGGTAACCTGGGACACAGCAGCTGTGACTCCCGCCGGAGGGGCCTGGGCCTCAGGCTGCACGGCCGTGCGGCCTCCTGCAGGCCTGCTGCTCCCGCGCAGGGATGGCCAGGCCCGGCAGAGACACCCGGCGGGCGGGCTGCCGACGGGGGCTCAGGCTCCCGCCCCCCCGTGCCCCAGGGCTTGCTGGGGACACAAGTGAGAGGCACATTCACTCAGTGCCGTGTCAGAGGTGAGCCCGCCCCCCCCCGTTTCCGGGCGGCCCAGGGCGCTACCTTCCGGGCAGGCGCAGCCGCTCACACACTCGCTGTCCTGGAAGGGAGCCACGTTGGAGCAGGTGGCGGGGTTCGCGGGCCCACACTCCTTGTAGACGTGATTCTCCGGGCAGCTGGGCTTTTCTGGGGAACACCGGGGAGCGCGCAGGGACGTCGGAGGGGGAGCTGCACGTGGTGCCGCCCGGGGAGGCCTCCGGTGCCACTCAGCCCCTGGCCCGCCCACCTCAGCGCAGCCCGAGCCTAACACGGAGGAGGCACGTGGCCCCGGCCCGTGTCCCGCCTCCCCCGAGGCTCGCTGGGGGCCGAGCGACACAAGCAGGAGCGTGTGTCTATTTCGGAAGCTCGCACCTCAGCGCTGACCAGCAGTTTGAAAGACGGTCACAGCCCTCATCCCCACGGTCCAGTCACTGCCCAGTTCCCGCAGAGCATGCTCAGGGCTGCGTGCAACATGCAGCCCCCCAGCCCCCCGCCGACACCCGCAGCCAGCGGGCTGGGCCCCCACCTCCGCCGACACCCGCAGCCGGCAGCAGGCGGAGTCCGCAGCACCCCGCAAGGGCCCGGCCCCTTGAGCGCTGACACGGCAGGGCTGTGCCGCACGGGCGGCCGACCTACCGCAGAGCACCGCGGGGTCCTCGCGCCAGGCCTCAAAGGGGCCGGGGCCGTCGGCCGCGCAGAGACGGGACAGCTCCGAGAAGGTGTCACAGGCGGAGGGGCGGCCGCGCGGGGCCCGGCAGTACTCGTCCACGCAGACGGCCCTGTAGTCGCGGACCAGGCCGCTCACCTTCCCGCACCCCTCGAAGTAGGTGTGGATCATGTGGTCGCAGTGCTGCGAAGAGAGCCGGTGAGCCGCGGCCGCTCCCCGCCCGCCTGAGGGCCATGCCCCTGGGCACCGGCCGCGCCCGCCGGGAGCCTGGGAAGGAGGCTCTCAGGACCAGAACGGGCTCACGCCAGTGGCCGGAGGAGGGGAGGAGATGCTGACATGCTGGGGGAACGAGCCATCGGCATGGTGAGAGCAGGGGGCGTGACCTCGAGGACTCCGGGAGTCAGGTCGCCTCAACTCTGCTGGTCAAACCAGCTCCCGAGCTGCCCTATGCCGGCTTGTGGCCGGCTTCGGAGCACCGAGCGCCCAGCACCCGGCTTCGGAGCACCCAGCGCCCAGCACCCGGCTTCGGAGCACCCAGCGCCCAGCACCCGGCTTCGGAGCACCCAGCGCCCAGCACCCGGCTTCGGAGCACCCAGCGCCCAGCACCCGGCTTCGGAGCACCCAGCGCCCAGCGCCCGGCTTCGGAGCACCGAGCGCCCAGCACCAGTCTTCATAGCACCAAGCATCCAGCACCAGGCTTTAGAGCACCCAGCACCCATGGCAGCTGGCAGGAGAAACCCTGGCCAGCACTGGCATCAGTGAGTGTGGCCAGGGGCTCCCGGGCCAGGGCGCTCTCAGGCTGGCAGACCCCGTCCCCACTGCACTGACACAGAGCTGGGACCCGGCCTCGAGGCGGCTCTCACCTACCAGCGCCTGCACCGCCCTGCTCTGGCCCCCGAGACCTGCTGTTCTGGATATATGGGAACACCTGTCTCACTGAGGGGAACTGTGGGGGGGCTTTCAGGGACCCCTAGGATCCTGCTCTCTGAACCCCACAACTCCCTAAACTGACCGCAGCCGGCCAAGCGAGGGTATGGGTCAGGCACGTGAGGGATGAGCCCGGGATGACGTGTCCGGAGCCACGTAGAGCATCGCAGGAGGGGGCACAGTGTCGCCACGCAATGAAGGGGACATGGGGAGCAAAGGGAACTTTGGCCAGAGGCCGGCCAGGGGCTGGCGGG
>PVHY01031132.1:0-12879 GCA_004024945.1 Uropsilus gracilis
TACACACTCTTCATTAGCATTTTCACTGATCACCTTTACCATTGATATGCAAAAGCCAGCCAACTGCTCTCTGCTTTCAGCTCCAAAAACTGCAGAAAAGAAAAACTTTAAAACAGTTTAAACTTTCCACTCGTGGGTTCTTACCACCATCCCCAGCCTTCTCAACCAAAATACCAAACCAATGTAAGACTCTCAGTGCTGTGCAGACTAATTTATTTTTAACAAAGTGATTTCTAATTATCCTAATAATTACAAAAAAAATATGTAAGACTCAGAATACTTCAACATTGTCCAAAACCTTTCCCAGCATTGTCCAAAGTCCTTTCCCAGATTGCCCCAAATATCCTCAGTCTCTCAGTCCTAATCGTCTCACCAATGTCCAGTCAGAGTTCATCTCCAGACGCTTGAAGACTTGTTCCTTTAAATGCTCCTCGTTGTCTTCCACGTCGTCTTCTTCTTGTCACCGTTAGGTAGCAGGAACTCCATGGTGCCAAACCAGCAAAGTTCACTTTCTTCTCAGGCCTAACTTTTGCACAGCCTCTCGCAGACACAAGTTAAACTCAGCAAAACAAACTCCAACACGGAGTTCAAGTCTGCAAACTCCTTAACTGCATTCAGCACACATGCTGCCAGCCTGGGCCAGCCGAGGGTTACAGGCCCTCGGTGGCCACATGGCCAAGCTCACATGGCTCACATCTTTACAAGATGGCCGATTCCCATCTCCTCTCCATATTGGAATCCCAATCGAATCGAATCCTGAATCCAATGGAATCCTTCTCTTTGTTTGCACACCCTTTATATACCCTGATTTCCCGCCTTCCAGGAAATCTGTTTCACCTTGACTATTTCACTTTCTTTCCCCCTGCATCCCCCTGAAGGGAAATTCCAGCTAAGGTCATTCTCCCATTTTAACATTACCTGTCCTTGAAACCTGCAATCCCAAACAGGAGACAGTGGGGGGGGGCACACCCTATCATAAGGAAGGACATTCCTGCAACTGTCAATATTAAGGAACCATTCTGGTGAGGACGGCATGGATTCTGTATTCTCTGTGCAAAGGGAAGTTTTGAGTTGTTCTTGAATTTTTTGTTATGGGGCATTAAACACAAAACTCAAGCTTGGAACCACCCCAAAGAAGCAGATGCAGATTTTTATTTATTTATTTTTTTATAAACAATTTTATTTTGTTCTTTGGGTTACAACCTCTCTGTTATATATTTTTTCCCTCCCTCCGATGCTCCCTCCATTCTCTCACACCCCACTCTTTGTTGTTTATTAGCTGTGCTGAGTCCATTAGTCTCTTTCCTATGTTAGTCTTTTCTCTGGGTGAGGGACTGCGTTGTTGGGTCCAGGTGCACCTTGCTGTTAGATTTTCAGTCTTAAGTTTGCGTTGGGTGACCACAGAGGCAGATTTTTAAAAGGTCTCTCCACTTTATTAGCACATCAGTGCATCCGGGATCTACACAATCCAATGAGACTTCTGTCTGCAGCATCCACCTATCTTTGCCTTGGTGCCCCTGTGAATTGTCTCTTCTGCACCTGGGCCTCCTGGTCTACCCTGACACCAGCACTTTGCCCCCACCCCCATGCAGCCTGTCTGTCCTCCATGCTGGGGTGCATCTCGACTTAGTACTGAGAGCATCTCCAATTGACTCCTAGAGAGGAACTGTGAGATGGACTTGGAGATGGACATGCCTCTCCCCATGATGGCCCCCATCACCACCCCCAGATCTGTGTTCTTCCGGAAGGCATCTGACCTGTCAGGTGCTGGCATGCTATCAGACCCTGTGAACCATGTCTAAGTTAGAGGATAACCCCAAAACAAGAGCCAATGTAAGGACATTGGGGAGCAGTGGTAGTGTTGGTTGGGATGGACTATGTTTTGGAGCGGGTTTTTTTAGCTTGTGTTTCTTTCCTAAATCACATGGTACAAATGGCCTTTTTTTTTTTGAGATGAGGTCTTGCTATTTTTGTCTGTGGAACCACAGGCTCACGTTGCCCGGGGTACCATGGACTCAAGCAATTCCCAGCCTCAGCTTCCCAGGTAGCTGGGATTACAGGTGCACGCCACCACACCCAGCTATTTTTTGGAACTAGGTCTCGCTGTGTTGCCCCGAGCGGGACTTGAACTGTGATCCCTAGCCTCAGCCGCTTCATAGGCTGAAGCGTACAGGCACGAGCCACCGTGCCCAGCTACAAATGGCCTTTTATGTCAGCCTGGTCACATCAGAGACCGCACAGGAGACAAGACTGGGGTGTTACAGGCCAGTCATCACATCCATCCAAATTTTAAGCCACCACTAATTTTATCTAGTTCATCTAATAGACTGGCAGAAGACCAACTGGAATTGAATGCTATTTCCTGATCGCTTGAAGAGGAGGTGCTCAAGAACATGCTAGAAGGAATGAGGAGGCATTTGGAGTGGGCTAATGGGGGATTTTCTAGACCCTGGACAATGGAAAGTCAGGTTACATTCCTAAGCCTTTGTGACTCATGCACATGTGAGTTAAGTCTGCCCTGGTGATGAAACAGGATAGGGGTTCTTTCTCCCTGGAGAGCTGACTGGAAATGAACAGCTGTAAAATGATGTTGAAACGCTTTGAGGGACATGAAGCCTTTCAGCAGGTATTCTTTGAGAGACCAGGGTGAGGAGAACAACCATGTGCCTTTCATTAACATCAACACGTTTGTCAGCGAGTTTATTTCAGATGCCATCAGGTCTTGGAGGAGGCAGTGGCAGCAGTAAAGCATGCACTCCAATCTCACTTGGCCTTTACCCTTTAGGAGCTAGGAGAACGTTGATAAAACATGACACTTATGTCAATGTATGGGAGCCCAGAGACTGCCTCCTGTTGGTGACGTGAGGGTGGGTGGGGTGGGAGGGCGACCTTGGACCCTGTCTGGCTGCAGTGGAAAGTGACATCCACTCAGGGCTTTCTATCCTTGCTTCTCAGTCCCTGGAGTTCAGATAACCAGTGATGGCTGAAACTTCACGTGGCACAGTTAGGACTCCAGAACCGAGTAGCAATTTGATTTCAGACTTCATCTCCTCACCTCTGTCACGAGGTATTAGGATGATACCAGCTAGGGGCTGGACGTGGTGGCACCTACCTTTAATCTCAGCCTAAGAAGGTTGACTGAGTCCATGGGTTTGAGACAACCCCGGGAAGATAGCAAGACCTAGTCTCAAAAAATAGCTGGTCGTGGTGGTGCGTGTTGTAATCTCAGCTACCTGGGAGGATGAGGCTGGGGATTGCTTGAGTCCATGGGATTGGGACTACCCCAGGCAACATAGCGAGATCTGGTCTCAAAAAAAAAACATTTGTGTTAAGGATGATGCCAGCTCTAAAGATCCTTGGGAAGTTTATGGATTTGAGATTCTAAGTTGCCAACAGTCTTGCCACGAGAATACGTCACAGAAGCAGTTGCTTCCTCACATCACATGACTCTGTTAGGACAAAGGAACATTTTTTTTTTGTTGTTTTTGTTTTTGAGACTAGGTCTCGCTATTTTTGCCTGGAGAACTGCAGGCTCACATTGCCCTGGGTACCATGAACTCAAACGATCCCCAGCCTCAGTCTCCCAGGTAGCTAGGATTAAAGGTGCACGCCACCACACCCAGCTATTTTTTTGAGACTAGGTCTTGTTATGTTGCCCTGGGCGGGTCTTGGATCTCGAACCCACAGACTCAAGTGATTTCTAGTCTCAGCCATGCTCTGCATCTGCGCTTAAAGGCACCCGCCACCGTGCTCAGCCAAAGGAATATTTTGGAAGCCAGACATCTCCTGAGTGGGCCCTCCTATTGTGCAATAAGGAACTAGTTTTCAACTTGGACATCCAGTCTGGGTTCCATACCGACTATTCCTTCTCAGAAGATCCAAGTCTTCTCTTCAGCCTCCTCATGGCCGACTTCATCTCCTGGTTCCTCAAGGTGTAGATCAGGGGGTTCAGCAACGGGGAGATGACAGTGAAGGTGACAGTGATGACCTTGTCTGAGGGGAGGGCAGTGAAGGGCCGGGCATAGACGTAGATGCAGGGGACGAAGTGCAGTGTCACCACCGTGATGTGGGCTGTGCAGGTGGAGAGGGCTTTTTTCTTGCCCTCCCCCGTCTGAGACCTCAGCATCCTCAGAATGACCATGTAGGACAGAAGGAGGAAGGTGAACCACAGGATAGAGATCAGGCCATTGTTGGAGATCATGAGGAGTTCAATAACAAACGTGTCCGTGCAGGCCAGTTTCAGGACCTGGGGAACATCGCAGTAGAAACCATCAACAACATTGGGTCCGCAGAAGGGGAGCGGAAGCAACAGGGCGATCTGCACAATGGAGTGGACGAAGCCCCCCGCCCAGGAGGCCGCGATGAGGGCGGAGCAGCGCCCCCTGCTCATGATGGTCACATAGTGCAGCGGCTTGGAGATGGCCATGTAGCGGTCCAAGGCCATGACAGACAGAGAGAAGATGTCTGCTCCGCCCAGGAGGTGGAAGAAGAAGATCTGCGTCATGCAGCCGCCGAAGGAGATGGCCTTCCTCCTGGAGAGCAGGTCCGCGAGGAGCTTGGGCGCCGTGATGGACGAGAAGCAGATGTCCAGCATGGAGAGGTTGCGGAGCAGGAAGTACATAGGTGTGTGCAGGCGAGCCTCACGGGTCACCGTGACCATGATGAGGAGGTTCCCTACCACGATTGCAGTGTACACCACAAGTAGGAAAAGAAATAAGACCAAGCTCAGCTCCCGGGACTGGGTCAGCCCTTGGAATAGAAATTCTTTCACCCTCGTGTAATTTGCCTGCTCCATTCCGTCCTGGCCGTTTTCTCCCTGGGGAGAAAACGATTCTGTTGTAGGAACACATTCAAATGAAAGAAGCGCGACAAGTTAGGGGACTGGCGCTTTGGAGGTTTTGTCAGGAGGTGTTTCCTTTTTGGGCAAGGATGTGCACCCTGGGAGCTACCCTGCTGAGAGCTGAACGCAGGGTACAAGAAAGGACCAGGAGAGAGATTGCTTAGCTACAGCAGCTAAGGATTGTCTGGAAGCATGGACCAGGCAACAGTTGATCCACAGAGGAAGGGGTTGTTTATAGAGTACAAAGCCCAACTTACAACTAATTCTACAGGCCGGGCACGGTGGCTCGTGCCTGTAAGCTTCAGTCTATGAAGCGGCTGGGGCTAGGGATCGCGGTTCGAGTCCCACCTGGGGCCCGTAGCGAGACCTAGTTCCAAAAAAATAGCTGGGCGTGGTGGCGTGCACCTGTAATCCCAGCTACCTGGGAATCTGAGGCTGGGGATTGCTTGAATCTGTGGTACCCCCCGGCAACGTGAGCCTGCGGTTCCACAGGCAAAAATAGCGAGACCTAGTCTCAAAAAAAAAAAAAAAATACAACTAATTCTACATAAAGGCAAATGGTGAGGGTGCAATATAATTGGGTAAAATATTGGTTCCTTTGAGGTAATTGAGGGCAGTGGGACCACTCAGAAATTGACTATCTCCTAAGGCATGTTTCTTTAGGTAAACATTGGAGGAGTGGTGACGCCCTCACTCTCCAGAGGTAGTCATGCCTGTCCTGTCTCCAGTGTTCTGGAGGCAGGTTAAGATAGTGAAATGAAGTGTTCCTCATTTTACAGCATGAGCTCAGTCTGGTCTGTAACAGCTCCCAACACTACCCTATTCTTGTAGAACCCACTGAAACGTGGGTTTCTGCAACTGAAGTCTTAAATCAATCAGCTCATAAAATTCTTCTTAAAGCATTTTATAGTTACATGATTTTCACATGTTCTATATCCTTGAGAATCCATCATATGTTCTGACACGTGGAGAGGCTATATTTACTTTCATTGAGTAGTCATGCGTCTGTCAGCAAGTGGGAACCTGGTGGGGGGAGGGACGGAGTAAAACATGGTTTGTGGTTCATGAGGTTCTCCACTTGCCAATCTGGTTCAATGTTTATGATTCCACTGACAGCGGACCTAAAGCTCACAGCAAGGGAGGGAGGAGTGAAAGGTGGAAGGGTGAAGTTAGGGGAGGGATGAGCAGAAGTTAAAATGATGGCTCATGGGTGACATGGTGGTGGGAGAACCTCAGGGTATCCAATGATGTAATATATATGTGTAATCAATAAAAGAGAAATAACTGATAATTATTGATAATTGATAATTATTGATCATATCAGATAGTAATCTGAAATAATAAAATAAACCTTGAAGAATAACAAAACAAAGCCATTTTTATGATTTCAGGTGACTGACACTAGGTTGAGGGAAACACCTCCCCCCCCCCAACAAATGACTTGCAGTTTATTTACTCACTCCCTGGACGAACAGCTTTCAGTGTTGGAGCTCGTTCCTGTTTCTTTCTGCTTTCTGTCTTCTCTCTGGTGTCTGACTTTCCTTTCACCCGTGGTTTCAGATGAGGTTTGGCGACTCGCCACCGTTCCTGTTGCCTAACATGCTCCTAGCCAGGACTCGCTCCCTCTGGCTGCTGGGCAGTGAATTTCTTCTCCTGGGCTCGCTCCCTCCCCATCACCTAACTAGGAAGTCACTCCACTCACCCCTATGTATAAGGGCTTCAGTTTTGTGCAAAAAGTCAAGATTTGTAGAATCGGTACATGTGAATTTGAAAACAGACTCTGCCACGTCTCTAGTAGGTGACACAGTCTATTTGTCGTGAGTAAACAGCTACGATCACTTTGCCTCTCAGTGTTGTGAGATTTTATTTTATTTATTTATTTTAAAATTGATTACATATATATTTTATATTGTTGTATACCCCCGAGGTTTTCCCACCACCATGTCACCTGTGAACTGTCATCTTGAGATCTTGTGTTCAGACCCACCCCTGGTTGTCCCCGTTCCCTCCCCTTGCTTGCTGTGTGCTTCAGTTCTATTGTCAGGCTTTTTTGTTGTTGTTGCTGCTGCTTCCTTCCTTCCTTTTCTTTCCTTCCTTCCTTCCTTCCTTCCTTCCTTCCTTCCTTCCTTCCTTCCTTCCTTCCTTCCTTCCTTCCTTCCTTCCTTCCTTCCATTTTTCTTTCTCTGTCTTTCTTTCTTTCTTTTTCTGTCTTTCTCTCTCTCTCTCTTTCTTGAGACTAGGTCTCACTATGTTACCCAGTGTAGTCCTGACCCACGGACTCAAGCTATCTCTAACCTCAGCCTCCCAGGACTTGGATTACAGGTGTGCTACTGCACCCAGTTTTCTATTGTCAGTTTGTTAGTTCTAGCTTTTTTTAGTCCTTTTCAGGCTGTGAACTTTAAAGAGGCTTGTTTTTGTTCCTTTGATCTGAGGTGGTGGGAGAACCTCAGGGTAGACAACGATGTAATATATATGTATATGTGTGTGTGTGTGTGACTTTCTCAGGTCTGAACACAAGCTCTGGTTTGTTTGTTTGGAAGCTAGGTCATGCTGTGTTGCCTGGGGTACTGCATATTCAAGCTACCCAGGGTATCGGGGACTCAAGTGATCCCCAACCTCAGCCTCCCAGGTAGCTGGGATTACAGGCACCTGCCACCACGCCTGGCTGCTTTTTCGAGACCAGGTCTCGCTATGATGCCGGGGGGTTGTCTCAAACCTGCGAACCTGTGAATTCTAGTGATCCCAGGTCTCTTGTCTCCCAGCGCTTAGACTACAGGCGTGCGCCACTACGCCCAGCTGAAGTTCTGTTTTGCTGACTCTCCACTTGTTCTCTCTCTTTTGAGGCCAAACAACTTGAAGCTCATTTTCTGTACTTCCTCCCACCCCATATGGGATCTATGAGCCCATCAGTCACTCTTAGAGGATCTCACTGTCTTCAAATGCTTTTGTTTGAAGGGGCAACAAGTGCTGGCGGATATGTGGAGGGAAAGGAACAGTCTTACACTGTTGGTGGGAATGCAAACTGGTTCAGACACTATGGATAGTTGTGTGGAGGACCCTCAGACTACTGAAAATGGAACTACTATTTGGTTCAGCAATCCTACAACTGGAAATCTACCCAAAGGACACCAAAATACTAATTCAAAAGGACACCTGTATTCAGATGTTTATAGTGTTACTATTTACAATAGAATATGGAAACAACCCAAAAAACGCCCCCAAACAAACTAATGGATCTCGAAAGTATAGTGTATACACACACACACACACACACACACCTTTTTTTTCTTTTTGAGTCTAGGTCTAGCTACCTTGCCCAGGGTAGTCCTGATCCCACAGACTCAATTGACCCCCAGCCTCAGCCTCCCAGGTAGTTGAGATTACAGGAGCCCTCCACCACGCCTGGCTACTTTTTTGATACCAGGTCTCGCTATGTTGCCTGGAGTAGTCTCGAACCCACAAACCCAAGCAATCCCTGGCCTCTTGCCTTCCAGCGCTTGAACTACAGGTGCACAGCACCACGTCTGGCCTAGTTATGGTATATTTACAAATGGAATATTATTCCACAATAAAAAGACAAATTTGATTTGTGATAACATGAATAGATCGAGAAGGAATCATGCTAGCGGAAATAATCCAGAAAGTAAAAGAAAAATACTGTATGATTCCACCTATATGCTGGCTAGAGGGAAACCAAACAAACCAAAGATGAAGGAAAAAGGAAAACTTAAAACCAACAAACTGTCATCAGAACTAAGCATAGTGCAAGGGAGAAGGACAGAGGTAAAATCGGGGGAGGGATGGACTCAAGAGATTAAGATGGTGGTTTATGGGTGATAAGGTGGTGGGAGAACCTCGGCTAGACAATGGTGTTAAAAATATACATGTTTGTAATCCCCTTGATGATGTGAAATTTATATATAAATAAACTATTTGATTATTCTTAAAAAATACACGTGCAATCAAATAAAAAAAAAGCAAGGTATTAAAAAATAAAAGGACCAGATGCTTTCTTCAGAGTATATTCCAATTTTCAAGAAAATTATTAGAACACAGGTTACTTTTTACGTAATATACAGAGGACTTAAGAAAAGCTAGAAAGTGATGTAGAACAGAGAAAATACACTAGCATGGAACTGTGAGCTCCCAGGCCTCCCTGGCACTACCGTGGACTCTTTAAAAGCATCTACATTCAGAAAGTGCAGTCTTTTCACCAGTGAAATGGCACAGTCATTACATCAAGTCCATTTGAAAGTAGGGACGATTCACCCAACACAGAAGTAATATGAAGTGGACCCATTAAGAAAAAATAAATAGTTTTGATTACCCAGAAGTATATTTAATTTACTGAAAAAAATTAATGTTTAACAAAATGAAAATAAATATTTTAGTACACTCAAAAAATAAATGAACCCAGTGATTTGGGTGATTTCTAAGCCTTTGGAACTCAAATACCCAATTGTTTAAGCAATGTTTGATACCAGTGACCTCATGATTAGTTTAAAGTTGTTTGATCCTTTTCCAACTGTTATCACTCAGTCCACTCTTTTTTTTTTTTTTTAAATATAAACAATTTTATTTTGTTCTTTGGGTTACAACCTCTCTGTTATATATTTTCCCCCTCCCTCCTCCCTCCGGTTCTCCCTCCATTCTCTCACACCCCACTCCTTGTTGTTTATTAGCTGTGCTCGGTCCACTCTTAAGCTCAGTTTCTTCATATTTAACTGTAAATTGATGGGTGGTAGCAGGAAGAACTGTTGAGAACAGGGTTTCTAGGGAGCTGTTTAGGGTCATGGTTTAGCAGGAGGCTTCAAATCCCAAACACATGAGATTCTGTGCAGAATCAGCTGTGAAAGTGATCAAATCCCCAATTCTGTGGAAAGTGCTATGCATGTGTGTTTTCATGTGCAGAATGTATGTAGAGCTCAGAGACAGATGAGAGGCAGGGGCAGAGACTCCTGCATGTGCACAAGGGATCACAGTGATGGGTGTTATGGTGCTGGGAGAGCTATGGGGTAACACTCTCTCCTGTCTGTGTGTCTGTTTGGAACAAAAATGAAAAAAGAAACAGACACGGGTTCACAGGTTTGTGTTGTTTTTGGCAAGAATGAACTCAAGATCCTAAATGCTTCTTTAGAAATAGGTACAGAGACCGCTTGGGGCAACACAGGGAGACCTAGCCCCAAAAAATAGCTGGGTGTGGTGGTGCACGCCTGTAATCCCAGCTACCTGGGAAACTGAGGCTGGGGATTGCTTGAGTCCGTGGTACCCTGGGCAACGTGAGCCTATGGTTCCACAGGCAAAAGTAGCGAGACCTAGTCTCCGAAAAAAAGAAAAAGAAATAGGTACAGAGTAACTCATCAATAAAACAGGCTTATTAATATAGAGTCTCTTATCAATATATAGATAGTCTCTTATTGATATAGTCTCCAATGTGAGGGAACCCCAACTAATTGTCTCCCAATATTTCCCCGCCTGGCAAACAAACTGGCCTTCTATGTCTTTCAAATCACCTTCTAGATGTTGAAGCAGTAACGATTCTGCTGCACATCTTTTGTTTGAATAACCATCACCCCCAACACTTCCGAAGCATTATTAGCAACCAAAACCTTCCTGAAACCCCGTGGCATTCCAGAACTGGCAGTGCAGGGCTCACACAGCCAGGCGTGCAAGCAACACCAAGAATCCACACAGGACAGAGCCATCTCGCTCTGGAATCCCTACCTAGGATGTAAAATTGTGCAGTTGCATATACTGACCTTAGGTGCCACTGACCATCGAAGAACAGACAAGGGGATGCTAGATGGCTCAACACCTCTTCTCCCAGAGGCAAAGCCCTGGCACTGGGGCAGCCTGGGAGACTGGCTTCTGCATCCTCCTGCTGCAGGGCACAACTGTGCCTGGCAGTGCCTGGCTCTCAGCTCCAGATCTGATCGAAGGGTCACCAGGGGAATACTTTGGCTTTGATTGTTGCCTTGAGTAGCCAGAATTTCCTGCTAGGATGAAGCTCCCTGGAGTGTTATTAGGAAGTTAAACATGACCTGAAAGCTGGGCAAGTGTGCACACTTTGGTTTTCACATTTTCCTCATGGAAAGAAGAGAGGAATCCTCATTGATCTGGTGATCTCCGTCCACATGCCTTGGAAGGGCTCATGAGGCACAAGCAGGAGTCTGTCTCCTGAAGAGGTGGGGACTCAGGGAAAAGGTATAGAATTCCCCATAGGGTGTCTTCTCTCTTTGCATTATTATTTTTTAAGTTGATGGTTTTCTTGTTGTGCTCATCTTAGAAGCAGAAACACAGTAGATTGTGAAGTGCATTTCCTTCTGTTTAAGCCAAGCTTCTCAATGATAAAAGACTTGGACCATAAAATACATAGAAGAAAACAGGTAAAACACTGCATGACGTACGCCACAGAAACCTTTCAGGACACTTCTGCAGAAGCAAAGAAAATGAAGGGGAAACATAAACAGCTAGACTCACATAAAACTGAAAAAGATTCTGTACAGTGAAAGAGGCAACATGAAAAGGATTCTGTACAGTGAAAGAGGCAACAGCCAGCAAATTTTTTTTGCTCTCCATATAACTGATAAAGCAATGATATCAAAGTTCTACAAGAGCTCACATGGCTCATCAAAGCTAAACAACCCAGTCAAAAAATGGGCAGAAGGACTAAAAAGACAGTTGTCCAAAGAAGAAATAAAATGCTCAGCAGCTATATAAAAAATGCTCAATATAACTTATAATCAGGGAAATGCAAATTAAAACCATAATGAGATACCACCTATACCTCTAAGATTGGCCTGTATCAAAATAACAGAGAACAGTGTTGGTGTGGCTATGGAGAAAAAGGAACACTCTTATACTGCTGGTGGGAATGTAGATTGGTTCAGCCACTAGAGAAAACTGTGTGGACGACCCTCAGATTACTGAAAATGGATCTACCGTTAGATTCAGTGATTCCACTTTGGGGAATCTACCCAAAGGATATAAAAACACTAATTAGGTGGGCAAAACGGTGGGGAGTGGTGGTGGATGAGCACAAGGGCTCGAGGTGATGGTTTGTGGGTGACATGGTGGTGGGAGTGTTATGGGGTATACAAAGATGTAAGAAAAAAATATATATATAAGATGTGGTCTATGTACACAATAGAATATTATTCATCAGTCAAAGAAGACAAACATTCACAGCAACATGGACGGAGCTAGAAGGAATCATGTTAGCAGAAATAAGCCAGAAAAAAAAAGAGAAATACGGGATGGTCTCACTTCTATGGGGGATATAGGGAAAATAAACAAATGGAAAAGAAAACTTTAAAACTGCCAACAGAAGCATAGAGTAAGAGTGGGGTAGGAGGTAAAAATCAGGGAAGGGGGAGGGCACAATCTCTTGCTCATGGGTGATAAGGTGATGGAAGAACCTCAGCGTAAACAATGATATAATATATATGCAATCAATAAGAAAAAAATAAAACAAAAGAAAAAAGATATATAATCAATAAAAAAAAAATCAAAGCCAAACTTCTCACATGGAGAGACGAGAAAGTCCAGGGTGTGTTGGGCTCTTCACAATATTTCCGAACCATGCTCCAGGCTCTATAGTGTCAAGAGCCCTCAAAACAAGAATTCATTTTCTCTTTCATCTCTTCCCAGTGTCACATGTGAAGATTCATCTCTCATCATAGATTTGTGTCTACTCTTTCTTGGTTACTGCTCATGCCAGCCTCAAATGTCTAAAATCGACCTGCTTGTTGTCACTGAGAACTACTTCTCTGAGTGTGTTTGGCTCTATTCTTTCTTCTTTTTACAGGGGCTCCGTGTCTCTGAATAATTTACCCCAGACCCTCTCCCTTACTCTATCCATCCATCCATCCATCCATCCATCCATCCATCCATCCATCCATCCATCCATCCATTCCATCCATCCATCCATCCATCCATCTATCATCTATCTCTATCTGTGTGTCTATCTCTATCTCTCGATATCTATCTATCTATCTGCCATCCATCCATCCATCCATCCATCCATCCATCCATCCATC
>PVHY01031133.1:0-12872 GCA_004024945.1 Uropsilus gracilis
CTGAACTTAGATGGAATAATGGAGCTTTAAAAGCTTGTACAGCTGTTGGCAAATAAGTTTTCATTTTATGAAGAGCCCATTTCAATGTCTTCTGCACATGTATTCTTGCGGGTAGTCACAAGGCACTGAACCCCAGACCTCCATTTCCTTGCCTAGAAAGCTGAAAGGATGACACCATAACTGTGGGGATTTGCTCCACCAGCAGGAGGAAATTTGACTCCAAGTGAAGGTTTAGAACAGTTTCAGCTTCCCGTCAGCGCTCCCCAAGCTGACTGCTATGACTGCTACTTTATCACCAAGATGAAGTGGCATGGTGAAGGCCGTTGTCATTATTGCTTTACGCAGATCCCACTCAGCCTCCCCTGGACCGGGCTTGATCTCAACTGCCTCGGTCTCCCCATCTGTCCTGCTGTGAGCAGGGGTGTCACCCATGATGGCCTTGAGGAGGCTGCCTGGCCTTGTGGGAAGGACCAGAGGGGCTGTATTTTGGCTTTGCTGGCCATTTATTCCCTGTAGGAACATCCCAATGGCCACAGGAACAGATAGCAATTTTATTTACAGAGAAATTTTACTTGGATTTCATGCAATTTTATGTCACGATCTGTTTTCTCCCATAGTCACTTGTAAGTGCAAGGCCCACTCTTGGCGCCCTGGATGGAGAGCCTGCATCCATCTAGGCTCAGCCCACGGTGGTCTCTTGCTGGCCTTGACCTCGCAGACTGAGTACCATCCCCCGAATGCCCCACTAACCAGTGGAAGTGATGTTGCAGGAAAGGATGGTGCGTGAGTCTTACAGGCAGAAAATGTCTCATGATGACTGCGGGCTGGTGTCTTAGCTCTTCTCAGTGCCGTCACAGGGTGAGACTTCAGAAGATTAAGCTCCCAGGTTCGTCACACACCAAAGGCCCAAGAGAGCAGGTGTGGGGTCTATGTCTTGGGGCCTCCATGATTTTTGATCATTCAATGTATGTCACACCAAGGGCCGTGGGAGCTCTTGAGGCCCCACGGGTGGCTTTCAGTCAGAAACCTAAGGTCCAGCTTTTATTCTGAGAGCTACCCAAGCTGAAGGGTCAGGGTCAGGGCTTTGGAGATGGGCTGCAATGGCATTGTGTGTGAGTGTGTGCGTGCGTGTGCATTAAAAAAAAAAATCTTGGTATAGCAAGACGAGGCACAGATCCTCGGGTGACTGAAAATCTAGAGCCAGAAGCCACCTGGGTCAGGTCCTGACCAGGCCATTTTCTGCATTAGTCCTTGGGGGAGGCCCAGAGCTGCGGTTCCCGCCTCTTGCCGGCAGAGGGCGTGCCGGGCGGCGCCTCCGCGTGGTTGGGAGCTCAGGCCCACGGTGCTGGACCTTCCCTCTGTCGTTTTCTGCGGGACTTGTGGGACTGAATGTGGCCTCCGACCAGCTCTGCCACGTGTAAGGTGAGTGCAGGAGAAAGTGTGCGCTGCGCGGGTTGCCGGAGTCTCTGCAGGGGGGGATTCTGGAAAGGCCAGATCATGGGGACAGTGGCCACTCTGGATGAGAAGGCCTGCCCTGGAGAGGGTCCCTGGTCGTGCAGGCAGGAGCTTGGCCGGCAACTGCCAGGGCAGTTGGCAGGGACCCTCCCCTCCATTCAGTCAGCAGTGACTCAGTGCCTGACAGAGGCAGCCCCCGACTGAGGGCAGTGATCCAGGCTAGCCACACAGTCCTGTGGGTGCTGGTGCTGCTTGCAACTGGCCAGAGGAGACCAAAGTTCGATGCTCTAGTTTGCCTCCAAGTCAGGACCATGGAGTCCAGAACCATCTTCCCTAGCGCTGCCTCCTGCCTTGAGCCAGACCTCTGGGTGGTGACCAGACCACTGGTACCTGTAGCTGTGACTTGAGGGACTGTCCTATTAAAAGCAGATACTGTGGTGGTGCACGAGCTGCGGGGACTGCATCTGAGGGGGAGAGCAAACCCTGCAAAAATGAGCAATAGGATAAGAACATAAAAATATTTAATTATCAAAACGAAAAATCAAGATACTGTTCTCTCTCTCTCTTTTTTTTTTTTCTAGACTAGGTCTTGCTGTGTTGCCCAGGGTAGTCTTGATCCCAAGGACTCAAACGATCCCCAGCCTCAGCCTCCCAGGTAGCTGGGATTACAGACACCCATCACCACGCCTGGAGGCTTTTTTGAGACCAGGTCTCACTATGTTGCCCAGGGTAGTCTCAAACCCATGAACTCAAGCGATCCCAGGCCTCTTGCCTCCCTGCGCTTGGATTACAGTTGCACACCACCACGCCCAGCTCAAGACACTGTTCTAACCACTTTTTCACCATGAACTCACTGATTCCTTGAGTGGTCTTGAGAGGCACAGAGAAGTCAGTTAACTCATCCAAGGATACACAGCAGACCAGAGAGAAAGCCCAAGTCCAGGTTGTCTTGTTCCCACTCAGTGCATCATCAGGGCATGTTGGGACCTTCAGTTCTTGGAAATGGCCTGGTTGGTGGATTCATCTGTGTGTTTTCTGTCCATCCAACTCAGCTCTGCCTGTTTAGCTTCCACCGTGACCCTCGTGCTTGGCACAGCGCAATGTGCTGCTATATGTTTGTTGAATCTATAAATGAGTGAAAATGGAGCCAAATGTGTAATCCTCAGCACTGCTAAGTGGGGTGAAAAAGAAAATGTCAGCGCTGTGCTTGCTTCAGCAGCACATATACTAAAATCAGAACGATACAGAGAAGATCAGCATGACCCTGCACAAGGATGACACGCAAATTCATGAAGCGTTCCATATTTTTAAATAAACAAGACTCGAGGAAAAGTCAAAACAAGCTAAGCACCAAACTGAAGCACACAATTTTGGGCAGGAAGGAAACGGGGGGAAAGGAGGGGAGGGTGGGGGTAAATCCTGGGATTACAATGATGTGAAATATATATATAAATAATTTTTTAAAATAAATTAGATATTAAAAAAAGAAAATGTCAGCACTACGAGAGGTTAGAAGAGGAGACTAATTTAGATTGAGGCTCTCAGAGGACCAACAATAAGTATTCTCTTAATTGTCCTTGTTTTGAAGTCTCCCTGGGATCATAGATGGGGTCAGCAAGGGAAGGAGACATAACCTGCACTGACAACGCTTCTTTCTTTTAAAAGTAAATTTATATATAAATTTCACATCTTTGTAATCCCAGGGCTTCTCCCCCCCACCACCATTCCCTCCCTTCCCCCACTGTCCCAAGTTGTGTGCTTCAGTTTGGTGCTTAGCTTGTTTTGACTTTTCCTCATGGCTTTTATTTTTTCCCCTATATCCCAATATTAGTGAAACCATTTGGCTTGTCTTTTTCTTTCTGACTTGTTTCTGCTAATAAGATTTCTTCTAGTACATCCATGTTATCATAAACTCATCAAATCTGTCATTTTTAACTGATGAGTAATATTCCATTGTGTATATATACCACATTTTTTCATCCAGTCATCTGTTTTGGGGCATTTAGGTTGCTTCCAAGTCCTTACAATTATAAATAGTACTGCAATATACATCCGGGCACAAGTGTCCCTTTGTACCCACATTGAGGTCTCTTTTGGGTAGCTTCCCAAGAGCAATTGTTGGGTCAAATGGTAGTTCCATTTTAATTAATTTGAGGGTCCTCCACACAGCTTTCCATAGTGGTTGGACCAGTTTACATTCCCACCAGCAGTGTAGTAGTGTTCCTTTCTCTTCACATCCTCGCCAGCAATTCTTGTTGCCCGTTCTTTGAATGTGGGCCATTCTTACTGGGGTAAGGTGGTATCTCATTGTGGTTTTGATTTGCATTTCCCTGATTGCTAGTGATGTGGAGCAATTTTTCATGTGCCTGTTGGTCATTTGTATTTCCTCTTTGGATAAGTGTCTTTTTAGTTCTCCCTATTTTTTGATTGGGCTTCTGGGGTGTTGGGGTGCGAGCTCATCACCTCAAAGTTGTCTTTCTTTCCCTGGGACAGTAAAACTCAGTCCGTGCCTAGCCTGAATGGCAGGGGCCCATTCACTGATGATGCTTCTCACTATGAGACATCCCTCGGTGAGACACAGCTGGAAAGTGGCATCACATGTGACTTCAATTCTGTTGAAACTGTGACAGCGATGTCTCTCTCCTGCTCCTAAACAAAGATGAGCAGTTGGTCTAACTTGAGTTTGTGAAAATGTTGGGGCACCCAAAGCAAGCCCTCTGGGTTCCTCCAGATCGGCAAGCAGGCAAAGAAGCACCACATTGGTGAGAGAAAGGGCAAAGGAGTTTAGTCCAAAGCCAAGTTACCTCCTGCAGACACGGGGGACGGTGGGCAGGTCCCTGGCCAACGTGACTCTGGACACCATCTTGAATAGCTTAGCAGGTTGGGACTCTGGGGAGAGAAGGAGTAGGTCAGTGAGGGAGTCATTGGACCAGGCAGTGGACAAAGGGATGTGGATTAAGTTCCACCCTCTCCATTGACAAGTCCTGTAGGCAATCAGTTCTCCCCAGAGCACAGCCTGGCAGAAATCTCTATGCAAATACCTTTTCTCAAGGAGCAGTCACAGCCCAGTCCATGAAATTCATCTTTTGCCCAAAAGATGTGTTTTGGGGTGACATGTCCCTCAATCACAGACCCATGGTAACGTCTTGGGGCTCCTCTTCCTTTTGATATTGAGTGCAATTAGGGCAGAAGTCTCCAACCAAAGACCAAAGGAAAAAAACAGCACTTTTAAAATGTGGCTTCTGTCACCCACATTCTTTCAGTTGCTAAAGTAGTTGCTAAAGTCACAATGCGATTTAAACAATAGGGTTTTATTAACAAGGACAATTAACCAGGAAAATAGAAAATCAAACAAAAAGTCCTCAATGCCACACGTGGTCAATTATCTGATCCCAGTCACTATTTTCAGTCCCAAAGGTCCCAAAGACACATGTCCATGGGTGAAGGTGCCCCTTCGCCCCTCCACACCTGAGGCAGGCACTCTGCCAAGTCCAATCTTTCTTTTCCATCTTCTCTTTGCTTCTCTCTTCAGTGTTCTGAGCTGCTCAGCTTCTTCAAGTTTCCTCAAACTTTTCAAACAAATACTGATACAAAATTGGCTTTCCAAATCCCTGGCTTTCCCAGGTACCAGCTTTGCAGCAAGCTTCCATGCCACCTTGCTGTGGTTCCAGGAACTTCTTGTACTAGGCCCGCCTTCAAATGTGTTTGGCCACATTCACCAGGCCTGCCCTCAGCAGCCCCTGGTCATCTCCAGCCTGCCATCTGACTAGCATCTGACATCTGGCATTCTGGCATCTGACTCTACACTGGCTATTCCTCTACCTATCACTCTCCCACCATGGCTCCTCACAACTACCAGCTCCCTCTTCCGTGGGGGCTCCCACCAGCCTGGACTCTCCGGTTTCTCTTACCAGCTCACCATTCTTGTGTCTCTCTCCTCTCCTTTCTCCTATTTTTGTGTGCCCTTTTCTCGCATCTCATTTCTTCTTGCAGGTCTTTCTCAGACCTGCCCACAGGACAGGATGGTGCCCAATGCAATTTACAACTACATCACCACTAGAGGCCCCGCTGCCCATCCAGCAGAGTTACCCTGTATCACTTTGTTTCATGGCTCAAAGTAAGACATGAGTTGGCTTTAGGTTTCAATTTCTCCTTTTCCTCTCCTCCAGGAGCAATGGGCAACCAGATGAGCATCCCCCAAAGAGTGGAAGAGCAAGACTGTGACCCAGAAACTGACACCCACGTGGTAGGTGCTGGCACGCCCCTTACTTGCCTTAAGACCCCGAGTACCTGGTACCTGCATGCACACAGAACAGGGAGGCTTTGCATCAGTGAGTGTGTTTTGTGTCAGCTGAGACTAGAGCAGATTAAACAGATGGAAGGAAAAACCAAAACAGGCTTTGGAGCCCAGTCAAGATGGAAGCCCCTGCAGTTAGGAGGCAGCACCTCATGTGACCCAGCTACTGTTGGGGGGTGGGGGAGGTTGTAGAGAGGATTCCTGCTCAGAACAAAGGTCCGGCTTGAGGAAATGGACTAAGGACAGAAGCACCGACAAGGTGGACTTCACTCGGGTTACTGGGTTGTCGGGAGTTTTGAAATCTCCTGATGCCTGGTTCCCCCGACACAGACACCAAGAGCCTGTGGTGTACCTGCTTCGGCACCAGCAGCTCAGGTGCCCAAGAGATTCCAGGTCTACGAATCCCTGGCAGTGACCAAACACGGTGACCTGGGACTTTTGTTCATTAACAGTTGGGAAACAGTGTCCACAAAATGACTTGACTTTACATATTGGCCACCGGCTCTAGAACATTCCTTTAAAAGTGGTATAAACCCAGCAGATCATAGTCATACATCAGTCTCGTCCCAGGGAAGCCAGTTGTGACCTCGGGACCACAGGGTC
The DNA here is from genome assembly GCA_004024945.1 of Uropsilus gracilis. Lineage (NCBI taxonomy): Eukaryota > Metazoa > Chordata > Mammalia > Eulipotyphla > Talpidae > Uropsilus > Uropsilus gracilis. The sequence continues at coordinate 6,356 of PVHY01031133.1, forward strand.
CCAGGGTTTTGATGCTTTGATGTCGTGACTTTGTGATGGGATGAAGGATAAACTGGAGGACACCGGCTTATTGTAAACAATCAAAACCATTACAAAAACTAGTACAGAAAGGAAGTTTTCGGTGCCCCCACCCCCAGGAGCATCTAGGAAGATGGTCATTTTTTTAGGTTTTTTTCTCTCTGCACTGATTAGCATATACTATATACTGACAGAATTAACAAAATTCGATTCACCAGGCAAAGTACTTAGCGAATCATTGCTATTCAACAAATCTCAGCTCTTAGTGGTAGAATTTAGAATATTATTTTGACGAAAATCACATTATCTTTTGCAACTTTTTTCCTTCTATGGGAGTGTAAATATTTGTTCTATGTCTTTGTATCCATGCACACACACACACACACACACACGCGCGCGCGCACACACACGCACACCTGAGCTAAATAGTCAAAGGGGAAAAAAGCAATCAGGAGAGTGGCATGAAGCTGGAAGCAGTTGTGCAGTAGAGGTGGGGGGTGGGAGTGAGAGGGGGTAGAAAAGAAAGATAAGGGGCTGCCTGTTCGGGAAGTGTGTGGATGGAACCTGAGCTGGTGTGGGCAGGGCAGTTCAGGGGTTCAGGGGTTGACCCCACAGGTTCTAGAATCAGCAAGTTACAGCCCAGGCCCCACCCCCACCATTGGTGCCCAGCGAGCTTGGGTGTCCCGTCTGTCTGGACCCCATCAAGTCTGTGCTCTGAGTTCACAGAGGTGAAGGAGCGACCCCTGGGTCCCCGAGAGCCCAGTGACCCAATCTTCTTCTTCTCACTCAGACTTGGGGTCTCAAGGCACAGACTTTAATCGGGTCTGATTGTCGGAGGCAGCGCGAGCGCGTGACCCTGAGGGGTTTTCTGGGTTTCTGCCTTCCCTAGAAGACTAATGACGCTGTGTGTCTGTTCCAGGTGGCCTCTGGGAGCGAGTGTGAGCAAAACGGGGCACCAGCAATGCTGTTCACCCTCCCTGCCCAACACCACAACCAAGGTCAGTGCCACACAAGCGGTGGAAGCCCTGGGTGGGAAAGGGGCTGACCCTGGTGGGTGAAGCTTGGGCAGGAAGCTGGAAGCCCAGGCTCACACCGGAAACACCTGTGGCCCTTTCCCAGGGTCACCACATGTGGGGGCTTCCCAGCTGAGACGGTGGGTGTCTGCTCAGGCTCGGTGCCCTCTGAGGACCAGGTGGACAAGTGCCCCCTCTCCGTCCTTACTCCCAGTAGCCCTGGGCGCCTTGGCTTCCAGGGGCTTCTCCCCATGGGCCCACAGGACCTTCATGCTTGGATGGGGCCCTCAGTTTGACCTCACCCTAGCCTGGTCATCTCCAAGGTCAAGGTGCTGGGTGGAGGTGAGGCTGCATGTGTAGGGGGAATACATGCCCCCCCCCTCAGTGTCACCCCCTCTGGTGAGTGTATGTGACAGTGGGCACAATCTCAGACTACAGGAAGCAGCTGGGTTTGCAGAGTCAGGCAGAGCAAGTTCAAATCCCAGCCTGCAGCTGCCCCTGTGTGGCCCCTGCATGTCGCTGGACATCTGAACCCTTTGCCACTGACCAGCTGCGCTGCCGTGAGGACAGGGCGTGAGCTCTCTGAGCCTTGGCTGCTGGCTGTCACGGGGGTGATGGCAGTAACACCTACTGCACAGGTGTGGAGGCAGTGCAGACGTAGGCCTCCCTGCCTAAGTGCTTTCTAGATATGCGCGGCCACTGTTACATTTTGCCCATGGCCTCTGGCCCTCACCTCTCAGCTCCTGTGTCCCCATGACAGCCCAGGAACCATAAGCTGAATCATAGCTTTGCTTCCAGAGGATCTGAGTGTTTCACTCTCAGGGAAGGACTCCCCTCTATTCATCCTCTCTCCACTCTCCTGCTCCGCCACTTCAGGCACCGGAGGTATGGGGTTATCCCCACACCAGGCAATTCTTGGTGGGCTTTGTTCTGCCTCCTTGGGCTGAGTGCCAGATCCCGCGAGTTCTGGGGTCCATCCACAAGGCAGCCCCCACTTCAGACTCAGATTTCAAGAGGTTCCCCAGGTTCCTGCAGCGTGGGTCCCATTTGGCCCTAGATCAGAGGTTCCCATGGTGTTTGGGGACTTGCCAGAGGGACTCCCTGAAGCAGGGGAACAGCTGATTGGCCAGATGACACTTTTTTTTTTGAGACTCGATCTTGCTATGTTGCCTGTGGAAACTCAGGTTCATGTTGCTTGAGGGACCATGGACTCAAGTGGTCCTCAGCCTCCCAGGTAGCTGGATTACAGGCACACACCACCATGCCCAACTATTTTTGGGTACTAGATCTCACTATGTTGCCCCCGGCGGGACTTGAACCCATGGACTCAAGCAATTCCTCGTCCCCACCTCACTCTGTAGGCTGCAATTAAAGGCTCACACCACCATGCCTGGCCAGATGACCCATTTTTACAAAAAAATCCAACTCAGCATGGCAGACAGAGGCTGTCACAGGAAACAAGCTGCCTTTCCCAGAGACAGACTGTGTTTATCCACACTGCGAGTTGACACTGTTCCCAGATGACCTGGCACATGTGGTCCCTGGAAGTACCCAACCGTCACCCCTTTGCCCCTTAGTCAAGAAGGTCCTTCACACAGGGATCCTTGGTGGCTGGACTGCCCTGTCATACCACCTGGCCAGATTCCCCCCAAGTTACATTTATGCTAAAACTGCACAGAACTTTGCGGGAAGTAGAAATGTCTCATTCTTCTCCTTTGACTCCTTTCCATCACATTGATCATGTAGGTTCCCAGTTTATAAAAAATTGCTCTGTCCTCGCTACTAATGGCTGGTGAGATGAGTGTGCGTGTCGTCTGTCACAGCCGTCATTTTTCAGAAACAGGAGACTGTCTCTGTTTCACCTGGATAAGAAAAAATGAATATCTTCCCTTTTTGTTCCCATCAAGAAAAATGGCCTAATTTTGTCTTTTTTTTTTTTAAGAAAGAAAAATAAGTGGAATCATTTTATTGAATTGGAAATTTCCACTTGAGCAAAGTGTTCCTGTATGATATGACAAAGTGAGGGAGCACAGACGCCCTGGCCAACAGCCACACAGGGTGTGACAAGGAGGTGGAAGGCCCAAGGCCAATGGGCCCGATGAAATGAGAGGGACTGAACAGGGCTGGGCCAGAAAAGTGCAAGTCCACCATGTGCATCCATTGGTCCACTTTTAACGTCTCCCCCACCTGAATGCATTTGCCCAAATAATCTGGGTCCACCCAAGTTCTGAGAGGCACCCAGGCCTGAGAAACTGTTGATGGACCAAATGTCATATTCACATGTGATGGAATGATTCTCACATCAAAAACAGCAAGGGAAGGAAGGCCACATCTGCCATAGACTTTCCTGTTGTGTTTGCTGTTGCAACAAGTGAAAATCTTAGCTTTGGCATCAGGAAAACAAGACAAGAGCAAAGCATTCCTTGGAAACTCTGAAATGATATAATTCAAATGGTGTGTGTGTGTGTGTGTGTATGTGTGTGAAATATGTAATTAGAAATCTGATAAGGCAGCTTGTTTTGATGAGAAATATTCAGCTCATGGACAGTGTTATACCTTCCTAGAGATTCTCTGGTTTAGATTTTCAGATGTCAGAGAATAAGTGAATTCATATCACTACTATTGTAAAAGGTCTGCTCTGTAACAACATCAAGTTTGTAAAGTAGGCTGCCAGAATAGTCTTTCCTTTATGACTTTTATTTGGGAATATAAAAGAGTGATGTAGTAATAAGACAGAAATCTGAAAGAAATATTAAGTGTTTTCTGAGGATCCACCACCTATCAGCTTGTGTTCCGCTCCTTATAAAAAGTATCACGTTTAATCTCACAACACTCTTGCTGAAGGCAAGAGTCCACTTGGACTTATCTTCTAGTCCACTTGGAGGCACAAAAATATCAAATAACTGGTCCAGGTCCTCTATTTAATATTTAAGATTGTACCAGGTCCTCTGAGTGATGGTCTAAGTTCTAAATTGTTACACCAAATGCCACCGGAAATAGATTCTCAACCTAAAAGTGCTTTCTTAAAAAAAAGAGAAAAAAGTAGCCCTACCCACACACACACACTCAATACAAAATATCCTTTCTGCAAAACCAGAGGTTTATTCTCTCCTGAATATTTAGGAGCTGTCATTGTTCTTGCTGAATTTCTTTTTATCTTCCTTAAACTCATATAGTTGTTTTGTTTTTTCCATGGCCAGTAAAGTTTCTGTGGCTTGTCTGGTTTATTGCTTTATTTTTATTGAAACCAGATTCAAGAAGGGCTTCTTCCAGGATTTTTCATAGGAACTAAAAGCTTAGTTCTGGTCATCTAGAACTAGACAGAAGCGCTCTTTGTTCTTTCTAGAATAATATGAGGAAGTCATGGAAATCATCCCCACCTTTGCAAGATTGGGAACCTGGAACTCCAATGGGTTTTTTTTCCCTACTCACACTCAGATTGGTGTGTATATTGATGTTGGATAACATATTTTATTGTTTTTAATGTTTATATAAGCTTTCCAATGACTATAATCTTTCCCCCTGAGAAAACAAAGTCTTGGTCAATTTTTCTTTCTTAATTTCTCACCAACTCCTTAGAATCATCCTCCATCATCTTCTTCATCACCTTCCTCTGCTATTAATGTCTTTCAGTTAGGTGCAGAACCTGGAGACAATTCCCAAGGACAAAATTACTTGTTGCTATTGACAAATGAAACAGGTACGGAGTAATTGCCTGAAATTCTCCCCAAGTCACTCAAGATGTACTTACTTTATATTTACATATATATATATATATATATATATATTTGTTTTCCTTGCTAGTTATGTATGCTCCTGCAGCTTCAGGCACAGCTGGATTCAAGCATCTAAAGGCTATCTGTGAGCTGCTGGCTCTGTTTTCATTTGCATTGGTTCTGAACATGATGGTCAAGGTCACCATCTCCAAGTGTGGCTTGCTGGTGTGCCAACCCGAGCATAAGGAGTACAGCTCTGATAAGTTCAGAAAGAGTCACAGGATTTGTTGCTGGCTTCGCTTAAGCCAACATGTCTGCCCAAGAAATGAGCACTGGCGCAAGGGACATAGAGGCTCCAGGTCACGAACTTGGGATTACTCTCAGTTCAGTTTGGAGAGAGGGAGGAAGAGCTTCAGTCACAGACCTTTCATCTAAGAAGCCCTAGCTCTTAGGACTTATTAGGAAGACCTTAGCTACCCTCTGAGGTCCAGTGCTATGCCTTGCATCTGCCATAATCCCTGATTGCCCTGAAGTCTGGTCCACATACCTGGGGGCGAGGGATCTCTTCTTAAAAGTCTTTCCACAGGAAGACCTTTTCTATCAAAGACTTTCCTCTGGTTAGAACACTCTTCCCACTGGCTCCTCTGCCCCTAGCCAGAGGGTGAGAACACCAAGAAAAAGATGGAAAGAATTCAATGGATGCTCTGGCACTTTGAAAAGCCCATCCTTGTTTTGATTCTTTGTCTCTCCCTTTTTGTCAACTGCTCCCTCTTTTATGGCGCGGGCCACCCCACAAGTCATTTATATTCACTCGGACTCTTCAAGCGCCTCCCTTGCTCAGGCGGTTGCACATCCATCTGTCTCACTCCTTGGTTCTACATGCTCCCTCCGAGTCTAGTATTGATCACAAGCGTGGCGTCCTGGGCCGCAGACACAGGCCGACAGGCACTGGGGGGTAGAGGTAACGTGCTGGCAGGGAGACTTGCTTGAGGCCCCAGATGATGAGGTCCCCAACCCCGCCCTTGTCACTGGCCACCTGCCCATCTCTTTGCTACTCCATGCAAAGTAAGGCGCTGCCTTACGCACCGTCTCCAGCATCTCATCTGCTCTCTCAGTTGTTGGTCTGCTCCCGACTGTCAACGCTGGGAGTTTATCGAAAGCAATGGCTATTGGCTGTGTGTGTGTATGTGTGTGTGTGTGGTATGACACAGGAATGAGCACTATGAGCAGACAAAGAAATGGGTCCTCTCCTCTTCCTGTTCATCTATACACAGACATTAGGACGTGGCTCGCTACAGGTATATAAATCAGGATGCAACGAGACCTTGAAAGTCAGCAGCGTTTGCCAAGTGTTGAGCTCCTGCTGCGTTTAAGTAGATGGCAGGGTGCACATCCCCTGCATGAGTTTCTGCCCTTAAGCACCCCAACCACCCTGGACGCATGCTCTGACCCCTATTTAAGTGTGAGGGGATTCAGTGAATTTTGGTGACTTGCCCAAGATCACATGGCTCATCAGCAGGGAATCTTGATCCTTAACTACAAGTCCAAAATGTTTAGACTAGACGTGTACCTATTGCACCACGGTATAAAAGGCACCTAGCAAAGGAGGTGTAGAGTGAGAGTACAAGAGAAACACACTGGTGGATGCTGGCAATGTGAGCCCCGCCCCTCCTGTCAACCCCGCCCATCTGCCAGCCATGCCCTTCCTGTCAGCACCACCCATCTGTCACCCACGCCCATCTCTGCCAGCCCCGCCCCTCCTGCCAGCCC
>PVHY01031134.1:0-12877 GCA_004024945.1 Uropsilus gracilis
GTGGTGGTGGTGGTGGTGGTGGTCGTCGTGGTGGTGGTGGTGGTGGTCGTGGTGGTGGTGGTGGTCGTGGTGGTGGGGATCATCCCAGGGAAACTCCGTTCCCCAAACCAGCAATCGGGGCTAGGGGTGTATTTCTGCTTTTCACAGACAGAAACAGGCCCTGAGAGAAGCCTGCCCCAGGGTCACAAGGAAAGTTAAGGTCAAGCCAAGGCCTGAGGTCAAGTTGGTTTTTCCTTGGCATAAGGCAACCAGGCAGGACTATCGCTTCTCAGGAGTGAAGCCAGACATGTGGAAAACCCCAAAGGAGGAAACCTGGGGAGAGCCCAGGACAGCGGGTTTATTATCAGTTCAGACTGATGGAGCCGGCACACTGGGTGGGGATCAACAGGTCCAAGGAGCAAGAAGAACCATAAAAGTAACTGGAACCGCTTTCCAGCACTTTCTGTGACAGTTCACTTTGGGGCACAGAGAGCAAATACAGCCCAAGGCTGAGTGCCGGAGGACAGCCTCGGGAAGTCAGACAGGGAAGAGCAAGAGGTAGAGGGAGGGGAGGGTGGAGGAGTTGGGGGAAGGGGGGAGGGTGGGGTGAAGGCAGGAATCATCACCTGGGGAAATATGCTATCATCCTGTCCTCAGTTCCACCCACGCTTTCATTTCTCCAAAACAGAGTTCACTGTCTTATTCTCTCATCACAAAAATAACAGCTGCACTCCCCAAATTACCTAGAAATAGAGCCAAGGGAAGAAGTGCTTACAATGTGCTCTGCCGCTGCCAAACCAAGTGTGGAATCCTTCTAGAGACTTATCTGTATACTTATCTCCTCTATCTCATTTCGAAAGGGTTCCTACTCTGTCTTGTTGGGGCAGGTGGTTTGCTGTCCCACCCTGAGAAGGGAAGCTCAGGTGCGTGGTTTTGTATTCGGGATGTCATCTGCTGGTACGTGAGGTGGCTGTCCTTATCCTGAGGACCACCTCGCCTGTCTTCCTTAGACCGCTCCCCTGGGCCACTGCTGGAGCTGGGGGGTGATTGTTATACTGAGCAGTTGGGTCAGCGGTTATGTCAGTCAGTCCCAAGCAAGCAAGTATGTGGCCCATCTAAATTAAAATTTGAGGAAGACTTAACTCAGAGACTGTTTACAGAGCTGTGAGCAGGGAATTGAGAAACCACTCATTTTTGAAACAGGTGTTGCAAACAGAGAACTAAGATTCTATGGGCTAGCTTCTCATTCAAATTCTTTTTCTGCCGGGCACGGTGGCTCGTCCCTGTCTATGAAGCGGCCGGGGTTAGGGATTGCGGTTCGAGTCCCGCCTGGGGCCCGTAGCGAGACCTAGTTCAAAAAAAAAAAAAAAAAAAAAAATAGCTGGGCGTGGTAGTGCGCGCCTGTAATCCCAGCTAACTGGGAAGCTGAGTTTGGGGATCGCTTGAGTCTGTGGTACCCCGGGCAACATGAGCTTGTGGTTCCATGGGCAAAAATAGCGAGACCTAGTCTCAAAAAAAAAAAAAAAAAATCCTTTTTCTGGCAGATGACAGTGAAGGTGATGCCTCAAATTTTCAATACATTTGAAATGAAATTTATTGAGGGGTTATAAGGATTAAGCTTTTACCTTGTGCTCTGTCTTATACTGTCATATAAAAACTGAAGTTTTTATAATATATATGTAGTGCTCTCATAATAACTAAAATAAAAAAAAAGAAAGAAACCACAGGTTTCTTTCTGTGAGTTCCTTTCTCAGGTTTCTTTCTCTCAGGGTGTGAGCTGGAGCGCAGGGCCATTAATGCCCCAAGCTTGTGAAAAAAATAGTATTAATGAAGCCATTCAAACCTGGAGCGAAGATGTCTAGGTTGCCCCACAGAATTATCAAGGAAACCCTGTGTTTCCTGCCAGAACCAGTTCCTGGCAATAAAGCAGACCCAGATGAAAGCAACACTGGTTATTTTCATGTGATCACTGCTGCCCCCAGGATTCTTCAACTTAAGAGAGGGACTTTTAAATTTGAACTATTCTTTCCAGAAGAGTACCCAATGGCAGCCCTCAAAGTGCATTTCATGACCAAAATGTATCATCCTAATGTAGATAAGTTGGGAAGAATATGGTTATGTATTTTGAAAGGTAACTGGTCTCCATCACTGCAGATCCAGGCTTTGTTAAATGCTCCTGACCCAGATGATCTGCTAGCAGAGCAGTGGAAGACCAATAAAGCCCAAGCCATAGAAACAGCTAGCGCATGGACTAGGCTATATGCAGTAGTCTGTGTGCCTTACTTCTCCTGTTCTGCCAAGATTTCTCCATTTTTTTGTTCATATTTAATGTTTCTAAGAAACATTACAAAATAAAATCCCAGACATCTTCAGTCTTTTGGTGATTTAAATGCATGTTAGTAATCTATCTTGTCCTGATTCACTGTTGTAAAAAGCATGAGCAGAGCCTAGAAGTATCGTTTGGATTGTTGTGAAACATTTAAAAGCAATAACCCCTCTCTGCTTTTATTCATTTCCCCCTCACATAAAGCACTGTGAATGAAGGTCGTTGTCAGGGTTAGTTGTAGGGGTGTGGGTGTTTTCCTTTATTTTATTGTTTTGGGAATAGTTTTATTTTGAGGTAGTTTTATTTTAATTTTATGGACTCCATTCCCCCTTTTCATGGTGATCTAGCTGCATTTGTTAAAAGCAGCTAACCAGTCCTTTAGAATATGCTCTCTAGCTAAGTCTAACTATTTAGAAGCTGTAGATGGACTAGCTCGATTGTTTGAGTCAAAATGAGAACATTCAATAAACATCACAGCCCTCACTAATAATATTGTGCCTTTGCTGTCAGGTGTAGAATCCTCCCTCCAAGAAAAAGTTTGTGACTCTTTTGTGTGACCTGTCTGGAAACTTCTGTAAATCTTATGTTTTAGTAAAATACTTTTTGTTATTCTAAAAAAAAATGGAAATGGAGGAAAGCATCCGGTACAAAGAAACTCCTTAAAACTGCACCAGACTGGCCGGGCATGGTGGCACATGCCTGTAAACGGCAGGCTGGGAAGCTGTGGCCGGGGCCAGGGATCATGGTTCAAGTCCTGCCGGGGGGCATGTAGCAAGACCTAGGTCCAAAAATATATAACTGGGTATGATGGAGTGCGCCTGTAACCCCAGCTACCTGGGAAGCTGATGCTGGGGATTACTTAAGTCTGTGGTACCCTGGGCAACGTGAGCCTGCAGGTCCACAGGCAAAAAATAGTGAGATCCAGTCTAAAAAAAAAAAAAATACTGCACCAGACCAATGACCCACACTAAACCACCAACATTCCAAGAAGCCAAAAAGAACAAGGATATCCTATGTGAAAAGACTGATAAAGTGAACTTTCATCTGTTTTTACTTTGTGACCCCTTCTGAGATATGACCATTTTCACCTTGTGCCTCCTTCATCTGACCATTACCTCATCCTCCATTTCCTCATCCTCCTGTCCTTTGAAAACACCCTGACTTTTATCCTTCCTCAGAACTTTATTTGGTTTCTAACGTGATCCTGTGCGCTCCAAATTGCAATTCACTGATATTCTGAATTACTGGCATTCAGCTCTCCCATCGACCCTGTGGTTTTCTGGTTGAAGCTAAACTGGCCCAAAGTGGTGAGGTGTTGCCAGAATCCCAGAAAAGCACTGCATAGATCAGGCTTTTCCTCTGCCCCCTGTCAGATCCAATCTGAAACCAGAGGACGAGAGCGTCCGATGCGAGCCATGCGAGCCAGACTTTGGGGTAAAGAGTCAGTTTAGGGAAGGAGTGGAGCAAAAAGACGCTACCAGCAGAGCAAGCCAGGGCAATGCCAAGCAAGGGCCAGGGAATGAGGCTTTCTTGGCGCACTCTTTCCATGACACTGCCTTACATGGAGAACCTTTTGGTTTCAGCCTTTGGAGCAGTCCATCTGATTGCCCTTCCCCTCTTGACGTCACTGAGTCTACTCAATTCCTCTTCCTCTCGTAGCTCTTCTTCACACCTGATTTCCCAGCATCTCTTCCCCGTTCCCCAAGAACCCTTGTTCTTCCACAACCAAGAAAGGCATCTAGGCCCTCTGACCCCCTTGAGACACACAGAAGCAGCCGTCAGGCCCCAGCACTTCAGAAGAGAGATTTAACAGGCTACGCTTTTCTAGCCATGATAGAAACTGTCTTCTGTCTAGGTTTTGCTGGGCCTGAAATGGAGGACCAGACTCTGGTCCCATGAGTGCACTCTGGACCGTGTCAGCACCACCCACTAACAAACGCCCCTCCCTGGTCATAACAAATAATCACTCTCGTACTTAAAAGAGGCCAGGCCGGCTGTTTCTGAGGAAAGTCCATAGTCCTCATGATAAAATGATGTGTTCATGTGTCTAGCAAAATAAGTCTCTACTTGGGTGCCTTTAAACAATGATGTCACTGCTGTTCCCCATGACATCGTTAGGTGGTTGTACATGTGGTAAAGCTGCTTGTTGATTCTTATATTTTTCTTAGGCCTGAGTATTAGTTAAAATGTTTATATTAATTTGATGTTAATTGTCTTAAGTTTTACCAAAAAGAAAGCTTCACTCCACCTTTTCCAATACTGACACCTTTTATCTCTTTTTGTGGAGCTTTCCTGCCTAGAGCCAGCTGGTGCAGGAGCAACAGTACAGTCAGAGATTGTTTGGAGTCCAACTGATGTAATCTATGTGGTATCATCTGAAACACTGTTCATATCATTTACCTAAGTGCATGCGAAAGAAAATAGAGTGTGGTTATGAAATATTTCTCTAATAGATAATGAGTGGACCACCACCATGTATTTTATATGCAAACAAGTTAATATCTGATTATTCTGTTATAGAACTGCATTTAAGTGTGCTGGTCCTATATAATTTCACTTCTTGATTGAGATCAGAAGCTTTTGCTTTGAGTCCTTAATTTTGACTAAGACAAAGAAGATGATGAATTGCTTTTTTATGGTTTTTAGCAAAGGTGTCCTAGTTTGACTCAGATGTTTATTTTTCTCTCTCAGATCTCCTTTCCTGTCTTTTATCTGGTAGTTTGACCTAGTAAGGTTCAACACGTTACCCCATTGGGCTTAAGAGTGTGGTGTGTGCTTGTAGTGAACATAAAAGGAATTGCTCTTGCCAATCACTAACGCACTTTAAATAAAGTGGTTCAGTTTTTTTTTAAGTATGTAATGGATGAATTTTTAAAGTTTACTTAAAGTATGTATATTGGATCTAGTGTTGGCCAGAATTCACAGAATGATGAATAAAGTGGTGATTGATTTTAATGAAATGCCTCACTGTCTTTCTGTTAAATATGACATGTTAGTTTTAAGTATGATATGATTTACTGTTTATTTCAGGACACTTCTCTTTATTCTACTAAGAGAAAAATAAGAGCTTCATTTTGAACTTAGTAATGGATACTGAATTGTATCAAAGATATTGTCAACATCCATTTACATTATATTTTTCTTACCTTATTTAATACCATAAATTGTGGATACATTTCTTAATATCTTTATGCCCTTGAAATAAATTCACTGGGTCATACTGTATTATCCTAGTATACTGTAAGATTCAATTTGTTGACATTTTATTTAGGATTTTAGTATTTATTTTCATGAATGATGTTGCACTATGATTTTTATATTTGCTATATTATTCAGGTATAGGAAACAGGATCACTCTAGCTTTGTTAAATTTATGGGAGACATTTTCTATGCTTTAGTCAATGTATATAGTATCATAATCATTTGTCTCTCAATTTTAGTAGAACTTGCCTGCAAACTTATCTAGGGTCCAGTTTTCTTTGGACAAGTAATGATATTTTTCTTTTACTTATTTTCTTTTTAGATCTTCAAAAGACAAGTTTATTAGGAAAAGGAAAAGGAAAAAAAAAGAGAGAGATTTGCATAGAGACAGTCTGGGGAAGTCTTGGGAGGAGGGCTGCCAAGACCTTTTTTAAAATGCCTATATTGGGCTGGGCATGGTTGTGCATGCCTGTAAGCGGCAGCCTAGGAAGCTGCAGCTGGAACCGGGGATCACAGTTCAAGTCCTGCTAGGGGCAACGTAGCGAGACCTAGTTCCAAAATAACAGCTGGGCATGGTGGTACATGCCTGTAATCCCAGATACCTGGGAAGTTGAGGCTGGGGATCGCTTGAGTCCTTGGTACCCCGGGCAATGTGAGCCTGTGGTTCCACAGGCAAAAATAGCAAGACTTAGTCTCCAAAACAATAGAATAAATAAATATACCAAGACCTAGTCTCCAAAAAAAACAAAATAAAATAAAATGGCTATATTGGTTTAATTTTATGGCCTTTTCTTCTTAAGTAAATATTAGTGACAGGTATTTTCCCCAAAATTCAGGAAAATTACCATGGAGGGTTGTTGATGTTATTTTCCTGTAAATCCCTTGTGAAAAGATAGTATATCCCTTTTTAAATTACAAATGTGATACATTTGGGTTTTCTTTCCTGTTAGGCTTTCAGTGCTTTGATTTTATAGAGATCAAATTGATAAGATTTGATTTATTTATTGCTATTTTTTCAACTCTCAGATATATTCTACAATTCTGCTCCTTTTCTGTTTTCTAATGACATTTTTCTGGTTTTAATCATATTAATTTACTTATACAATTAATTTTAGAGTAATTTAGTATGAAAATTTCAAGTCTACTGATAATTTGAAGTGAAAATTTATATACTCACCATCTAGATTCTATAGTGAACATTTTACTGTTTCTTTATCACTAGTCTTTCTTTTTGAATTTATTTTTATTATTTGCACATATATACATATATATTATATCAGTGTCTACTCCAATGTTCTCCCATCACCTTACCACCCAAGCACCATCTTAGTCTTTTGTGCCCTCCCCCACCTCCCTTTTCTCTTTCTTCCCCCTCTCTTGCTCTGTGCTTTAGTTCTGTTAGCAGTTTTAAATTTTTCTTAACCATTTATTTGCTAGTTTTCCCTATATCCCTCAAATAAGTGAGACCATCTCATATTTTTGTCTTTCTTTCTGGCTTATTTCTGCTAAGATGATTTCTTCTAGCTCCATCCATGTTACTACAAATGGCATAAGTTTGTTTTCTTTCTTTGATTGATGCATAATATTCCACTGTGTAAATATACCACATCTTTTTCAACCATTCATCCATTTTGGGGCATCTGGGTTGTTTCCATATCTTAGTTATTGTAAATAGTGCTGCAATATATCACTACTTAAGTATCTTTCAATCCATCCATTTTTTTCATGTTTCAAAATAAGTTGAATTCATTTTTTTATGCATTTCAAATTCAGTTGCAAATGTCAATACATGTTACCATAAATACATCAGCACACATTTGTTACCTGGAGTTGAATATTACACAATGGAATATTATTCTTCAAACAAAGGAGACAAACTTATGTCATTTGCAGCAACATGAATGGAGCTAGAAGGAATCATGTTAGTGGAAATAAATCAGAAAGAAAAAGAGAATACTGGATGGTTTCACTTATAAGAGGGATATAGGGGGAACAAAAAAATGAACAAGAAAAATTTTAAACTGCCAACAGAACTGAAGCATAGATCAAGAGAGTGGGAGGAGGCCAGGTATGGTGGCGCATATCTGTAAATGGCAGCCTAGGAAGTCACGGCCGGGGCCAGTTCGAGTCCCACCGGGGGGCACGTAGCGAGATCTAGTCCCAAAAAAATAGCTGGGCGTGGTGGTGTGCGCCTGTAATCCCAGCTACCTAGGAAACTGAGGCTGGGGATGCTTGAATCTGTGGTACCCCAGGCAACGTGAACCTGTGGCTCCACAGGCAAAAATAGTGGGACCTAGTCTTAAAAAAAAGAGAGGGGGGGGAGAGTAAAATCAGGGGAGGGGGAGGGCACAGAGATTAAGATGGTTCACAGGTGATAAGGTGGTGGAAGAATGCCGGGGTAGACAAAAATGTCAAAAACATATGTGTGTATACATATATGTATATATACGTATATACATACATGTACAATCAAATTTAAAATATTTATTTATTTATTTTTAGAGACTAGGTCTCACTATGTTGCCCAGGGTAGTTTCAAACCTGCAAACTCAAGTGATTCCTAGCCTCAGCCTCCCAAGTAGCTGGGATTACAGGCATGCACCATCATGCCGAGCTTAAAAAATAAAAATTAAAAAAAAAACCTTGGCGTAGACAATGATGTAATACATATATTTATGTACAATCAATTAAAAATAAATAAAAGAAAACAATTTTTCTAGCTTCTTAATTCAACACATTTGTTTTCCTCTTTAAATTAAGGGGTATAGTAGTATTTAATATTTAAGGTTTATTGGACATTGATTATGTTTCAGGCCATTTTTAGGGAATTTGTTTTAAAATCAAAGATAAAGGAAAAGCCTTCTCTCTCTGAGCCCCAAATTAGATAATAGATTATATTTATTAGTCAATAAATGTAAGGCGTTAGTCATTTCTGGGATGCTATACTTATTCAGCTCAGGCTAAAATACCGTAAAGCAAAATGCCATAGACTGGGTGATTTATGAACAACAGAGATCTATTTCTCACAGTTTCCAGGGCTAGAAGTTTAAGATCAGGATGCCAGCATGACTCACCACTGATGAGAGCCCTTTCCTTGGCACAGACTGCTGGTTTCTAGTTTGATCCTCACATGGCAGAAAGGGGACAAGGAAGCTCTGTGAAGTCCCTACTATAGAGGTACTGACCCCCTTTAGAGACCCCCTACAGTCATGGCCTGATCACCCCCGAAGTCTCCACCTCCAAATACCATCCCATTGAGAGTTAGGCTTCAACTTATGAATTTTAGGGGGACACATTCTATCTGTAACAATACAAGAAGACACTTTTATTGGCGTCCCTTTATTTTCAAATTGAAGTGCTAAGTAATAAGTCACTATGTGGACCTTTCCTTGATCCTTGATGGTAAACTCTCTTGACTGGTTTCCAGTCTCTGGGTAGAATCGGCTGAGACCCTCTCGTAGGCAGGTGGGACGTCTGCTCCACAGACATGACCTGGTGGCCACTCTCTCCCTGCCCCCTTCCCACCTTCCATGTCATGCAGCTATAGGTTTGCTTTTTCATTTGGAGCAGTGAGAGATGAAGTTGAGCTGTACATCAATGAGAATGTTATACTACAAATCAGCACACAATGTAAAATCTAGCAAGAACTCTGCACTCTGTTGCATCTTATGTCTAACATCTCCTGGGACTAAGAAGTTAGAGTCTTGAGTATATGGTCCTCTACTGGCAGTTGCCCCTGGAAGAGGTGCCATTGATGGCTGGTTAAGGTTGACCTGTGAGGTTCCTAACAACTTTGTCAGGATTGTCCAAGAGTTCCTTTCCTGCAAACACAGTGCTGATTGTATTTGATTCGTTGTCTCGTGCAATGCTCAGCACCCCTCTGCAAGACAAGCGATAGTATTAATTCCATTTACAGTTCAGACAACTAAACCTGGAGGAGATCAAGCTTCTCTGAAGTTATAAGACTGGTAAGTGGCAGAGCAGAGGTTATTTGGAACCCAAATTCACCTTAAAGCTCATGCTTATCTTTATTATAATATGTATTTCCTCTCAGTACTGAACAGCTCTGATTGCATCCATAAATTTTCTAACAACAGCAAGCAGATCATAATGGGATAGGACAAGATTTTCTGCCAAAGTCCTTCTTTCCTTTACTTTCCTACTTGCCATGGCCTTCTACTCACTGAACTATTATGACAGTGAATTTTTTTATTCCCCAAATGCCTGCAAATCAAGACAATCCTGACAAAGTCTGAAGGGCTTAAACATAGTCTGTAACCACAGATCCAAACCAGTTTGGAAAAGATTTCATAATGTTGAAACAGCTTAGATACTGAGAAGGACTGAGTCATGGGGCATAGCAAATTCTGGGGCAACATTTCATCAGAAACAAAACCCCCTCTTCTGATATGGTAGATGTAGTAAACATTTGCTGGGTTCGGGGTGCTTGAAAGCAGACAAATATCTATCTGGGTGACCTCCAAATCTGAAAAAGATAATAGAATATATAAGACATAGGAGGATAGAAAACTAACTACAGACCAATATCTCACAAAACATAGGGGAGAGAAATTAAAGATGATATGCCTCGGAAGATACACATAATGAATGATCAGCAAGCTCAGTATTGTTAAGAGGTGAGTTCTCAAGCTGGGCACTGTGGCGCATGCCTGTAAGTGACAGCTAATGGAGTCGTGGTTGGGACTGGGGATCTCAATTCGAGACCTGCCTGGGGCAACAGAGTGAGATCTAGTCCCAAAAAAATAGCTAGACGTGGTGGCGCGCGCCTGTAATCCCAGCTACCTGGGAAGCTAAGCCTGGAGGTTGCTTGAGTCTGTGGTACCATGGGCAACGTGAGCCTGTTTCCTGGGCAAAAACAGCAAGACCTAGTCTCAAAAAAAAAAAAGAGGTCAGTTCTCCTCAAGTTATACATTCAAGGAAATCCTAACCAAATCCCTTTGTTTTACAGTAATTTGCAAGATGATTCTCAATTTTATATGGCAATGTAAAATATTAAAATGAATGAAACAACCTTGAAAAGAGAAAAAAGTAGGATTACTACTCAACTTCAAGACTTATTGTAACGCTGTAATAATTTAGACAGAGTGATAGTAGTGTAAAAATATGTGTATAGGTTAATAGAGCACCGAGAAACCGCATCGATGTTGGAAAATAATAATCTTTTCAATTAATAATACCGGAGCAACTAAAGAGAGAATAAGCCATCAAAAGGAAGGAAAGAGCTAAAATTGTTTTTGGAAAATCTAGAAGTAAACAAAACCTTCATGAACTTGGAGTAGGTAAGGAATTCTTAAGTAGGCCATAAAACAAAAAATGGTAACTTGGGTCAAACACTCTGTTTCTGAATGTTGTTGCTCTTTCTCTTGTCTGTCGCTGTCCGGACACCAGCTGGCTGCCCCCAAGCAAACAGCAGGTGCAACCCCTTGCTGGAGGTGGTGTGGCCGTTGCCCCAATCCGCTGGGCATACTGACCCTTGCATGTGCTCACTACCCAGGCCAGCTCTCAGGCCTGTGGTGTCCGACCCGAAACAGAACCCAAAGATGCCATGATTTAGGTTTTTGTCCTCTCCCCACACTCTTGGGCCTCTCTCACCTCAGCTCTCACCTCTGATTTTGGAGGTAACTCTTGGTGGTCCCCAAGCTGCCCTCTGCTGACAGTAAGTGGCTCCTCTGTTTCCAGCAGTAAGTGGCTGTCTGTCCACAGCTTTGACGTTTTGGTTGCGGTGGAAACAGCCTTCAAAAGATTCGAGTCGTGAAAAGGAATTCTTCCTGCTGGTCATTTGCATGGGGGACTGGCTGACAAATGCGAAAGGGATTGAACATAGAGGATTAGGTTCCCCACCTCGCTCCAGAAGTCCTTTCTGATTCAGAGTGGGCATCAGCTTGGTTCGGTCCAACACTGGTTGGAAGTACTGAAATACAGCAAATTTTATTTTTAATGTTTTTTTTTGTTTGTTTGCTTGGTTGGTTGTTTTTTGTTTTTTTTTTTTGAGACTAGGTCTCGCTATTTTTGCCTATGGAACCGCAGGCTCTCGTTGCCCGGGGTACCACAGCCTCAAGCAATCCCCAGCCTCAGCTTCCCAGGTAGCTGGGATTACAGGCACGCGCCACCACGCCCAGCTATTTTTTTGGAACTAGGTCTCGCTATGGGCCCCAGGCGGGGCTCGAACCGCGATCCCTAGCCCCGGCCGCTTCATAGGCTGAAGTTTACAAGCACGAACCACCGTGCCAGCCTTTTTTTTTTTTTAATTTATATATAAATTTGACAACATTGTAATCTCAAGGATTTCCCCCCCTCTCCCCTCCCTCCCCTTTTCCCTCCTGCTCAAAGTTGTGCACTTCAGTTTGGTGCTTAGCTTGTTTTGACTTTTCCGCAAGGCTTTTGTTTATTTTTTCACTATATCCCATATATTAGTGAAACCATTTGGTTTCTGTCTTTTTCTTTATGGCTTGTTTCTGCTAATATGGTTTCTTCTAAATACATCCACGTTGTTATGAAATCGTCGAATTTGTCATTTTTAATGGATGAGTAATATTCCATCGTGTATATATACCACATTTTTTTCATCCAGTCACCTGTTTTGGGGCACTTAGGTTGCTTCCATGACCTTGCAATTATAAATTGTGCTGCAGTAAACATGCGGGCACAGGTGTCCCTTTGTACCCACATTGAGGTCTCTTTTGGGTAGATTCCCAAGAGAGCAATTGTACAGCAGATGTTTTTGTTTAACATGCAGGGAGAAGAGAGGGCTGCTGTGGTCCTACCAGACATTTGAATCCTTGAGGCTGCAACTTCTCCCCTCATAACCCGTAATTCAGTTCTCCTGCTGCTGGTTTGGTTTCTAGAAAATCAGATTTCTTTGGGGAAGGTTGAGGAAGCAGGTTCCCCCGTCAGGAGTCACCCTGACAAGTCTCACCCTGACCAGGGCAAAGTCTTCATGCAAGTGCTCGTCTCACAAAGGTTAAGAGAGCCCAGGCCTCTGGGAACCGAAGGAACCATGGTCCCTGAGGGATGGGAAGGGCTGGCCTGAACAGAGATGGCCAGCACGCCAGGCTGATGCAACAGCTTGCACCAAGGCAAGGTGGCAGAAAATCTCAGCTATTGGGGAAGATCACCTCTACTGGAACTGGAGTACGGGATGGAGTTAGGGAGTTGAGACTCAGATCTGGAGCCGGACCTCAGGGTGGTCTGATAAAGAAGAGAGGACAGGTAGACAAGTCAGAGTCAGCCACCTGGAGCTTGGGGTATGGGAGTCAGACTGTAGAAAGAGCACCGTCTCCCCTTCAGTCAGTCTCTTACGGGTGGGCCGCTCGCTTGGGTTTCCACTCCTTATTTCATACCCGCAAAGGA
>PVHY01031135.1:0-12876 GCA_004024945.1 Uropsilus gracilis
GGCCAAGGGAGCAAGGAGTGGGGGGGGCAGTTGCTGTCCGACGCCCCGTAAGCCAGCTGAGGCTCCTCACTCTGTCCAGCATGGCGAGCCACCAGCTCCCTACATTTGAGCCCCCCCCCACCCGAACCCCCTGCTTTCTTTGAGATCCTGCTGCCTTGCATCTCCCCTCCACAAGGTTCCCCGGCCCCAGGCAGAGCTGAGGGGCGCCAACCCCCACGGGGACTGCCTGCCTTGGTCCCTGTGCCACCCCCACCCCCCCGCACTGTCCTCAGGATCTGCTCACCCCAAGCGAGGAGCAAGCAGCTCTGCTTCCCTGGGCCCTGCAAGGTCTGGGGGGCAGGGGTGGGGCGGCTGCCTGTGGGCACAGGGAAGGAGGCCCCGGAACCCAAAGCCACCCTGGCCTCATCCAGGACCAGCTGTGTGACTGTCCGAGGTCGCCAAGTATGTTGGTGGCAGAGCCGGGACCTGCCTCCTGGCCAGAACCCGGCCGCTGCGGCCTCTGCTGGGAGTCCCTCCCGAGCCCGCGGGCAAGACCCAGCACGGGAGACGCCTGCGGACACGGAACAGTGTCCAGGCCGATGCCCGGCTAGTGGGAGGACAGGCGGGGGCAGCGCGGGTGACCTGGAGCCAGGGGGCCTGATCTCCCCGCAGGAGGCCCCCCTGCACCCCGGTCCACAGCAGTCCCTGGACCCGTGCCTGGCCAGCCCGCAGCCACCTACAGAGGACGCCTGTCCACCCTGCCCCACCTTGGCCAGCCTCGCCCGCGGGCAGCCACACACCCGCCCTGCGCTGGGCCCTCGTCCCCAGCTCCCAGGGCTGCATGCTCAGGCCAGACCCCTGCTCAGACCGAAGCGGCGTCTTCTGTCTCCAGAGCCAGCCTCCCAGCGGGCCGGTCAGCATGGCCTCAGCCCTGGTGTTCCCCAGGGCCTGGCCGGCTTCTGGCTGTCCACATCCCATCATGGCTACTGTGGCGTCGTCCCCTCCCCCCACAGCCTGCAGCCAGGATGCACTGGCCTGCTCAGGCCGCCCGGCCACGAGTGCCAGGCCTCAGCTTCACGCTGCCCCGGCCTGAGGTGTGGCTCCCCCCGCCCTCCCCCTGCTTCTGGCCTCCTGTGGGCCGGCGAGTCACCCTCAACCTGTGCTGCTTCCTCTGCTTAGGCTGCTCCCTGCACGCCCCCCGTCCCCCGGGAGCCTGCATTCACCCCAGGGGAGCCCCCCCAACTCCCCACGTGCCCAGGTGGCTCAGCCCCAGGGGGCAGCTGTACCAGCTCCTGAGACGGTGCCCATGACCCCTGACCTCACATGCACAAGGGCCAGGGGGCAATCAGGTTGAGGAGGATCCAACCCCCCCCTCACCGGGAGGCCACACCTGGGCAGGGTGGTGGCCATCTGGGCTTCATGAGCAACACCTACACGCGGCCAGGACTTGCCAGGGCACCCGGGCTCCGCCATGCGCCAGCGCACCTGGGCTCGGGGCGTGTCCTGCAGCCGCACGCTCTGCTGGGGCCGCTGGGAGACTCAGGGGTCCCTGCTGCCCCCAGCCCCGCCCCTTGCTCCCCAGGGACCCCGACCTAGGGGCTCACAAGCCGTGCACCCGGCGGCCTGGTCAAGGCAGAACTGGCTTGTCCCTGGACATGAGCTCCTGGGAAAGAGGGGGACACTCAGCAGTTATTGAGCACCTACTGCATACTGAGCCTTGATCCCCTTTAGTCCTTGAGGAACATGGGAAATCACAGCTGCTCCCCATCATGCAGATAAGGGCACAGGGCTGGGGGAGGGTGCTCATCCTCAGGGAATCCCCTGCCAGGGTACCCCCTTGTTCTCCCAGGCCCCCTCCCCAGGCTGCCACCAGCGAGGTGACCCACCCATACCTACACTCCCTCCACCTGACCCAGCAAGGGGTAGTCCAGGCCAGCTGGGGGCTGTCTGCCCTCAGCTCCCTCTGGGGGCGGGGCGGGGTTGCCAGATACACGGCAGGGCTCTGTTCAACCTGGATCTCTGCTCAGAACGCCTCTCCCCAGCCAGCTGGGGGCCCTTGCTGAGGCGCGTGGGGGGCAGACTTACGCTGGGGAAGGGCTCATCTGAGGACCTGAGCTCCTGCAGCCCAGGTCAGACATGGTGGTGGTGACGCCTAGTGGTCATCCTGGGATCTTCAGGAGGCAGGAGAAGGCTTAGCCCTCAAGGGGCTGGGGGGGGGACGGACGGACAGCCAGTACTGTGCACCCCTGCATCTAGGTGGGGGGGTCTCTGGGGGCCCTGAGCTGGAGCCCGTCACCTCTTTACTGCCATCAGTCATCGTACGGAGGAGAGTTTTTGTCTCCCTACTGCGCGGAGGGGGCAGTGAGCAGAGTGCCAAGGCCGCAGACTTCGGAGGGTGAAATAGGGTCATGGAGCTGACTGGGAGCCAGGAGGGTGGGGCTGGGGGCTCTGGCGGCAGGAGGACCTGGAGCTGGGGGCGCTGGCCGGTGGACGGCTCTGGGCCGCAGGCCGCTGAGCAAGGAAGGGAGGAGCGTCCGCCCACAGAAGCCAGACCAGAGGGTCTCTCCCGGCATGACAGGCGCGCTCAGTGAGTTCCTCCAGGCAGGGGGTCTGAGGAAGGGAACAAGACCAGGTCGCCCATGGCCGGGTCAGGGAGGAGGATGAGGAGTCAGGCATGGGGGAAGCAGCTGGGAGAAGCCAAGCAGCCTGTGCCCAGACCCCCGGGCTCCAGGTCTACACCAGCCAGTTAAGAAAAAGATGGTGACCCACCTTCCCTGCCCCACCCCAGGACCTGGGGGTCCTCTGCCCCCCCGCAGCCCCAAGTCCCAAGGTGGAACGCATCACCTCCCCTTGTCACTCCCCCTCCCCTGGGCCGTCTGTCCTCGGGGCCCTGCAAAGCAGGGTAAGAGCACCTGCCTCGGAAGTGGTGCCCGTGTGGGTGTTGGGGGGGGTTGTCGGGGCCGGGTTGCGGGGTGGTGCGTCCTCAAGCCGCTCTGAGGGACTGTCTCCCTCCAGTCCAGCCCCTGGGTCCAGCTCCTGCGCCCACCAGGTGGGACCCTTTGTGTCGGGGGTCCTGGGGCAGCGGGCAGGATGGGGTGTCGGAGAATCTCGAGATGGCCCCGTGAGGTCGGTGCCACCCTCCCCCCCCCCAGCTCCCCTGGAGCACATGGGGGCCGTGTTTGTTTTTCCCTGAGGCTCAGGCGGTTTGCCGGTTCTCAGCCAGGGGCAGGCGGCTGCCCCTCCCGCCTCCCCAGGCCTCTTTCTAGGCGCCGTGATGGTCTATTGATGAACTGGGACGGCAGGGAAGCCCCTTCCTGGGATCCTGGGAAGGCTGGGCCGAGGGGTCATTGTTCTCTTCTCCCCTCGCGGCGCCCCAGCTCGCCTTCCTTTCCCGGGTGCTCAGAGGACATGGATGTAAAAAAAAAATGATGTTATTGACGAAGTCGCCATAGCAACGACCCCTGGGAGACACACATTCCACCTCTGCCATCCCCGGGAGGGCGGGCGGGTCTCCTAAATACGGGGACTTCGGGCCGCCCCCTGCCAGGGGCAGCTGGGCTCTGCCCACATCCTGGCCGGAGGCTGCCGTGCCCAAGGCCGCTGGGAAAAGCTGTCCCGCTGGGGAAGGGCCACCCGGCCCGTCTCGGGGGTCCAGAGGAGACAAGAATCTGGGGGAGCCCGTCAGAAGATGGCCCTGGGGAGCGGAACACCTGCCCCTCACCTGTGCTGGCCGGGGAAATGGGCTGCCGGGACCCGCCTGGCGCGTCTGTGAGCGTGACGGTGAAGGGGCCCCGGCAGTGCCCAGCCCAGGACGAAGTCCCTCCCTCGCCCAGAGAGGGGAGTCACCCCGTGATCACTGGGCCCTGGTTCTGAGAACTGTCAGCAGGGGAAACCGAGGCACGGAGACGTTTTGGGGGGGTGGCCCCAGGTGACACAGCCATCGGCAGAGCGCGACTGCAGACGTGACGTCATGACGGCCGAGCATGATCGCCGCCCCTCCGGCCCCCGCACCCCCATCCGGGCAGCAGGGAGCCGCCGGGGCCGGTTTGCAGGACGTAATTGGATTTGGAGGGCCGGAATCCAATTAGGCGCCAGCCGCCGGCGGCCTGGCCTGGCTGGCACGGGCCTCTGAGGCCTGGGGTTTCTGAGAACAGCTCGGAAATGCTATCTGCGGCCCTGCAAGGAGGGGCACGCACAGGGCACCCCAACTTACTGCCCCCTCTGGGTGAGCAGGGAGCTGAGGGGAGGGGCTGTGCTGGCCCAGGGGGGCCCAGGGGAGCCCAGTGCCCCGGCGGCTGCTGGGGCGGTCACCACCCACCTGGGCCACCCTGACAGCTGTGGACTCCTCCAGGCGTGAGGGCAGAGCCTGGCATGGCCGGGTCTGTCCGGGTCCCCAGCTCCGGGGACACCGCAGGGCTGGGCTGGGCGCCGGTGCTGTCGTGGGGATGCTGGTGGGAGCAGCGGTCGGTGGGGGTGGTGTTCTGATGGCCCCTCCTGGGACAGGGTGCCTCGAGTGCTGGGCCTGGTGGGCAGCGGCTGTCACTCCCAGCACAAGGACTGCTTGGGCCCCCCCGGGTCCTCAGGGGAGTGGGGGGAGGTCACCCCATCTCCCCCCTCCCTAGCGCGTGCACAGAGCAGGGAGGCCATCGAGAAGGCTCAGCCTGCCCACAGGTCACGGAGAAGGGGCAGCGGGCATGTCGGTGCTGTGGTTATGGGGGGACCCCGGGGGCCATGGAGGGTCTCCTGAAGGAGGACACGGTGGAGCAGGCAGTCCAGAGCCAGACCCCCATCTCAGACACCCCTTGCCCCCCGCGGCATCCAGGCTGCGACAGAGACGCCCCCTCAGTCGAATGGAGGCAGGGGTGACAAATGCTTCAGGGAGGGGGGACAGGGTCTCAGGACCAGCTGTACCCCCAGAAACCCTAACCATATGGAGAAACAGGGTCTCCCCAGCTCCTTTTCCTCTTCAAGACCCTGCTCTCAGCTGACGCTCCCTGGCTTTGGAACATAGCTTTATTATTTTTTTTTTTTGAGACTAGGTCTCGCGGTGTTGCCCGGGGTACCACGGATTCAAGTGATCCCCAGCCTCAGCCTCCCAGGTAGCTGGGATTACAGGCGCACACCACCACACTCAGCTACTTTTTTGAGACTAGGTCTCAGTACATTGCCCCAGGCAGGTCTCGAACCTGCGCACTCAAGCGATTCCTAGTCTCAGCCGCACTCTAGGCTGCGCTTAAAGGCACGCACCACTGTGCCTGGCCAGAACGTAGCATTTTTAACCAAAACCATATTCATGTTAACACATGATCAGTTTTCAATTGCAATTTTAAATCGATTAAGAAACATGCATGTGGTCGTTTCGTGCCTGGAGTGGCAGAGACCGGGAGCTATGGCTCAGAAGCATAAGCTCTCGCCTTCTTTTGTCACCAGAAGCAGGGGTCCTGGCCCCCAGCCTCACCCCTGCCCTCCCAGGTTGAGAAGGAGGAGCACGGGGCTGCTAGGAGCACCACAGTCGGGGCCCCCCAGGAGCTGGGCACAGAGGGCACAGGTACCAGGGTGGAGGAGGGAGGTCTCGCCCGTCCCCCATAGTACGAGGCAGGGACACTGTTTCCAGGCCCTTGGGGACTGGCCTGGGGTGGCCGGGCCGAGGGTCCCGTTCCCAGCCCCTGGCTGTCTGCCTGGCAGTTAGGCTGACTTGGACAGGCATGCAGAGTTCCGTCCCCAGGTTATTCTGTGCTGGAAAAACAGCAATGTCTTGTCTCCTTCTTCAAGTTGCAGTCCTCAAAAGACACACGGCAGGTGAGCCCCGAGACCGGAGACTTCTCAAGCTCCGTCTTCCAGCTCCCAGCCACCATCGCAGTGCCCGTCCATGGGGCTGCAGACCCGGGCCCTCAGCTGAGGGGGGAAGCGTGGTCTCCCTCTCCTCGCCACACGGAGCCTGGTTTCAGCCCAGGCTCCCGGCGCGTTCATCCTGGAGAGACAGCACAGACCTGCCTGGGGGCCAGCTCGGGGCAGCCCTGGCCACGGGCACGGTGTGGACAGATCAGGGTGTCTGAGTCTGGAGGCCGGAGCTCGGCGGGACGCCTGGCCTGGGAAGCGGGTCTAGGATTTCGTTTCTGGAAGACAGAGCCTGGGGGTGGGCCGGGGTCGGCGGCTCTGCGGGTCCCTAAGCTGTGCAGGTGGCGGAGGGGGATGAGCTGGGAGGAAGCCAGCCACCCGTTCCTGCTGTGATCGTGGGTACCAGAGGCACCCCGGCTGCAGCCTGCCACCAACCGTGGCCAGGGTGCTGGTGCGGACGGCCTCTTGGCTGGGGCAGGAGCTTCTCAGAGGGCCTGAGGGAGGCACGCTAGGGCTCAGGCTGGAGAAACCCCTTCTGACAGCCGCCCCCAGGGCCAGAGGGGCGCCCCTTCTCCAGATCCGTAGAAGCCAGCACCCTGGCAAGACCCTGCCGGACCATGGTCATCTGCGCTGGGGGCCGCTCTCCGCCCACGAGCAGAGACTTCGCTCCCCTTGCATGGACGAGGCCTGCAGAGAGACGTGCTTTCCCCATGTGCAGGTGCAACCTCGGCCGGGCAGGCGCACCCTCGGCTGGACCCTGATCTAAGTGCCCACGACAGGCCAGCCACGCTCTCAGCTCCCCTCCGCGGCTGATGGCTCCATGGCCTGGAGCTGCTCCATCTGAGGCCGAGCCCAGCCTGTCATCCAACGCTCGCCCGCACACTCTCTCTCTCTTGCCTGCACACCCTCTCCCTCCGGCTGAGTCCTGTGCTGGTCTGACAGGCTGGTCTGCCCCCCACCGTCTGGCCCGGCGGCTCGGCCCGTTCAGCTGACGTGAATGAGTTGAGGAAATCTAGGCGAGGGAAACCCTCGTCACACCAGCTGCGCCAGAGCTCCGGGCTGAGGGAAGGGCAGGCCTCCTTCATGTCCGCTGTCGTGGTGGCTCGATGTTGCTTCCGTCTCCAGCGTAGCTGCAGGGGTGCTCGTGCACCTGCTGACAGTGGGCGGGCCCCACGACGGGTGGGGTGGTGGGGCCTAGGCCCCTCCTCAAGGTGGGGGGGGGGGCGCGGTGCCGCCTCCTCCAGGCCGGCCCCCGGGTTGACACGGAGCAGCCAGGCGCATGTGGGCAGCGGTGCCTCCTCTCCTCTCCTCTGCTTCTTGATGGACTGGTGACCCACAGCTTCTCACTTGACCCCTGACCTCATAAATTCTGGAAACTCCTCAGAAATCACCGGAAAGATAAACATCAGGCGGGGTCAGCTGAAGGGGGGCCCCTCCCCGGAGGCAGCTCCAGCCGGCCAGGGAGGCAAGATCAAGTCTCCCGGGGTGGGGAGGGGGCCAGGAACTGGAGGTGACCCGGAAGGGGGGCTCCCCAGGGCCCTGTGCTGAATTCAGGTGCCCTCCCCAGATCCCGGGCTAGTTGCCAGAGTGTCCCGGCCAGGGGGCGCAGAGGCGAATCCGGAGACACCAGGCACAGCCCTGGAACCCAGGGCCGCCCAGCTGGCGCTCAGTGAGGCCGCAGGGGTGGAGGGGGCAGGGCTGGTAGGCAGAGGCCCAGGTGCGAGTCCTTGGTACCAGCTGGCCTTGGCTCCCTGGCCTGAGTGTGGCCTCCCTGTGGGGCCCTGGGCGGCAGAGCAGGAAGGGCCTGTGGGTGGCGCGCACCTGGACAAGGCTCAGGATGAAAGGCCTCTGCCGCTCAAGAGCAGGGGGCGGCCCGGGTCAGCGCCCTGTGGCAGCCTCTCTTCCTGAAGTCCACCCACCAGGGGGTTCATGGCTGGCTGCCTTCCAGAGGGCAGGCCTTGGCGGGAAGGAGCATGGGGCTGGGAAATATTTAGCTTTCAGAAGTGGAACTCTGCCAGTCAGGGAGGTCGGGGCTGAGGTTAGACCCAGGCACGTGCCCAGGGCCCCAGGTAAGCTGAGAGCCTGCAGGTGCTGGCACGGGGGGGTGTGGGGAGCTGGGGGCTGAAGGCCAGCCCCGGGTCATGCAGGCCTCTGCGCTTGGGGGTGAAGGTCCCCGCATTCTGGGGAGCTCTGCAATGGCCAGGGACTCCCAGGGAACCCCCTGGCTTTGGGGGGGGGGAGGGAGTGTGACTGCAGAGCCAGTGAGGGTAAGCCTCGGCCGCCCTGGGATCCTGGGCCCAGCGCTGCACCCCTGGCTTGTCCTGGAAGGTGACAGGGTGATGGCTGGCAAGTGGCCAGGTACGTGCAGGCTGCAGCCCACCACTAGCACCCTGACCCATCAGCGTTCCTCTCTGGGGCAGCCGGCCGGGACAACCTCGTCTCCTCCCTGCACACACTGGCACATGCTGGCGCCGCCATGGTTCCCATTGCCACCCTCATTGGTGCTTGCCGAGGCCCAGGTGTGAAGGCGGCTCCATAGACCCTCCCCGGCAGTGACCAAGGGCGGGAACCTGCCCTGCCGCGTCCCCAGGGTTGTCCACAGCACGGCTCCCAGGTGGGGCCCTGGGTGCCGCTCCCTGACAGGCCTCCACCTGGACGCCAGGCGCACCTACGTGCATGTGCACCATGAGTGCATGTTGTGCTATGTGTGTGTGTGGTGTGGGTGTGCACGTGTGTGCACGGTGTATTGGTATGTGTGTGGTGTGCACAGGTGTGCCTTGTGCTATGCATGTGTGTGCAATACACCTGAACATGCATGTACGTGTGCATTGCATGAGCCGTGTGTGCAGTGTGTATGTGTGCTTGCTGTGGTGTGCATGTGTTGTGTGTGCACATGCATGCGTGCGTGCTGTGGTGTGGGTATGTACCTGTATGTGCAGCGTGCAGGTGTGTATGTGCAGCGTGCAGGTGTGCACATGTAGTGTGGGTGTGCACGCCTGCACAGTGTGTGGTGTGGGTGTGCCCGTGTGTGCAGTAATACGTACGTGTGGGTGTGCCCGTGTGGGTGCGCATGTGCACGTGTGAATGCCCTCAAGCACACCATGTGGTCGGGACGCATCGTCGGCGACACCTTCAGCCTGAACCCTCCCCCCTCTCTCTCCCCGGCCCCCCTCTCTTTCTCCCCCCAGAGGGCATGAACTGCATGAACAAAGACCACGGCTGCGCCCACATCTGCCGGGAGACGCCCAAAGGTGGGGTGGCCTGTGACTGCAGGCCCGGCTTTGACCTTGCCCCAAACCAGAAGGACTGCACACGTAGGTAGATGGAGGCCGCCGGGCCAGACAGCCCCCCGTGTCTCCGGTCGTGGCTTGGGGGGGGGTCTGTCCAGTCTGCTGGACGTTGGTCAGGGTGGGTTCTTGGCCCCCAAGGGGTCAGGGGAGGTAGGAAGAGGGACAGGGCTGTGCCCCAGCCTTGGGGTTCCCCCCACCCCAACACCACTGACACAGCTGGGAAGAGCCCTCTGGATAGTGCTACCGTGGCTCCTTCCTCCCACCCAAGCCTGGGCCGCCCTGAACGCGAGCTCTCCAGTGGGCCCTGGGGGCTGTGGCTCAGAGGGGGGAGCTCAGGTTTCCCACAGGGCAGCCCTGGTGACAGGGTGTAGAAGGAGGCTCCCAGCCCGGCCGGTGCAACCTCACCTCGGAGAGCAAAGGCCCTTGCGAGGGGCCCCACCCCGCTGACAGCCCAGGCCCTGTCTCGGGACCTCCGGGGAGGTCAGCCTGCAGGGCTCTGGTGGGAAGGGTCTCTCCGTGTAGCCCCCCAGCTCCCTGAGAGGAGCAGGCGCTGGGCCACCAGGGAGGGGTGGGTGACCGCTCTCACCCATGACTCAGGACGGGCACACTGTACCCGTGCCACAGTCTGCCCCATAAAGATGGCAGCAACACCCACTACAGCTCAGAGGGGATGGGGACCCACATGGCTGGTGAACAGAGGGGCGGAGGCTGGCTGCTTGTGCACCCTCATTCTGTGGCGAGGACCAGCCCTGTGGCCCACCGCCCTCAGTCACATCCACGCGGTCATCAGCACTCCGGGCCACGCTCCCTCCCGCCTCCGGCCACCTCAGCCCAGGCCTCAGCCCTGACCCCAGGGTCCCTGCTCCAGCCCTCGCATGAAGCCGCCTCCCCTGCCCAGGCACGGCCCTGGACGTGGCCATCTCCGCCCGCTCTCTGCCACGGCGTAGGGTGCAAAGGCCAGCCTGGTCGCACCAAGGGACGCGCGAGCAGGACAGGCATCTGCTGCAAAGTGCCACCGAGAAGCCTCCTGCCAGCCCTGCTCACGGTCCAGGAGAAGGGCACCCCGGCCTCCCCGGGAGCACATCCCAGGCGAGGGTGGAGGCTCTGCAGGGGGCAGGAGCACCCCGACCGTCAGTGGCTGGCTGTGCCCGTGTGGCTCGGCCCAGGCTCCAGGTGACTTACCACCAAGGCCATCAGTCCGTCTCCATCCGGAACAAAGCTGCCAGGGGACCAGTGGCTCCTGGGGTACCTCCTGAGGGGCTGACCTGGCGGGAGAGAGCAGGGCGCCAAGTGGGGGCTCTTGAGTGGCCACCGCACCCCAACAGGAAGTGCTAGACCCTGGCCTGGATATCTGCTGGGTGAGGGCACCCCCCCGCTCCTCAGAAGGCGGCTGGCAGGACACTGCTCCCCAGCCGGGCAGGGTCTGCTCCAGACCCCTTGCTCCCCGGAGTTGCCAGCACAGCTGCCAGGCGGTCAGCCAGCCTCCAGGGAGCCCCGAGACCCACTGAGGGTCCCAGAGGGTCCAGCCCTAGGGCTGGGCCGGGGGTGGAGGCCCCACCAGCCTCGCCAGCCTCTCTGGACCAGCGGCGTCAAATGCCCCGTCCCTCCAGAACCCAAGGGCCACCTCGTCCTTCGGGTTCCCCCATACCAGGACTCTGGCGTCGGTTTCCTGGAGCCGTGGGCTGGGCCTGAGGCTGGGAAGACGCCCGCCCGCCCACCCATGGGGAGGAGGACGGAGCCCCACAGGGGCCCCACAGGGCCAGAGGCTGCGGGCAGGGTGCTCGCCACCTCAGTGCCAGCTCCGCCGGCCCACTCAGAAGTGGGGCGTCTCCTTCTGGAAAGGCCCGTGCATGCAGCCCACACAGGCCTGCCCCCAAGCGACAGCCCCCAGCCCCTGGCTTCCCTTGGCGGGCTCCTGGCGACACTGAGAAGAACCGCGTCTGTGGAAAAGGGCCGGAGGCTCGTGCTGGTCCCTCCCTCTGAGGGACGCCCTGGAAGGAACAGCCTGACGAGAGCTGCGGGCAGCCACGGGCAGCGCCTGGTACACAGAGCGGGAGCCCTGAGTCGTCCGTCCCCCCCCCCAACGGTGTCCCGGCTGATGGCCATCACCCAGGACAACCGCTCCATGCTGGCCTTTGGGGCAGGAGGCAGCCGTAGGACTCACCTGGCAGGCTCCCCAGGGTGCTGCCACCAGCACCACCACCACCCCCGAGACCCCACGCTGGGTCAGCCCCACTGACGTGATACTTCAGGCTCAGAACCTTGAGCTGCTCTCACCAGGGCCGGTCTTCGAGGGGTTCCCCCATCTGATCATCAGGTGAAGTATGGGGAGACGTTTGTCCCTCAGGCCCTGTGCACAGGGGTGGGCACCAGGCCGGCTCGGGCAGGCCATGGGGACCCCATACCCCCTGTGGCACATCACCCTGGAAAGCGATCCCATGGTTCCTTTCAGACGTGACTGTCTCATTCATCCTACTCCATGAGACTCTCCAGGCCCAGCGGGGTGCTGACACTGTGAACCCCCTCAGCGCCCAGCCCCCCCACCGGGGGGCACCCAGGCCCCCCAGGGCTTTGCGGACCGCGTGCCAGGTTTAAATAAAAAGCTTTGTCCAAAACTGCCCCCGGATGACATGGATGCGCGCTGAGTTCTGCTTGGACATTGCCCGGGGGGGGGGGGGTCATGGGAGGTCAGCAGAAGTAGCTACAGAGACCTGGAGAGGGCAGACACCCCAGAATCAGGGGGACACTAGGGTGTCCTGCTCCCCCACCATGTTGAGCGGTGTCCCCACATCTGCCCAGAGGTGCTCTAGGGGGATGCACCCTGCCTGGCCCTGTACGAGCATCCCTGCTAGAGCGGCTCAGGGCCCACCCAGCCCACCCCACTTCACCTCCGGGGAGCGAGCGGCTCCCCCCAACCCTGGAAGACCTTCCTCCCGACCCCCTAAGAGAAACCCCTGACGCCGATGAACTAACCGATGCTGTTGTCCTGTCCACACACACCCGGCTGCGCCTGCGGGCTGACCAGTAACCTGTAACTACGGGAACGGAGGCTGCCAGCACAGCTGTGAGGACACGGACACGGGCCCCACGTGTGGCTGCCACCAGAAGTACGCCCTCCACTCGGACGGCCGCACCTGCATCGGTAAGTGGGTGCCCGCCACCCCCGACCCCGCTTGGCAACGCCCCTCCCGCCCAGCTGCACTGCTGGCCTCCCCAGAAGAAGCAACAGGAAAACCGGAACAGGCCCCTCGGGGCTGGGCGGCCAGTGGCACCCCAGGCTGCCAGGCCACCCGGGCCCAGATGCCCACTCAGCATTTCCGCGGGCTTGCCAAGCGGGGTGGTCCAGGCAAGTGGTCTGGGGGGTGGTGGGGCGGGGGGTTAGGGAGGCCTGTGCTCCCAGAGGGACAAGAGTGCCTTCTCCCTACCGGGGGGACACGCCCAGAGCCCTGAGCTGCTGGAGGGAGTGGAGGGGGTGCCCCAGCCCCCCCAGTTTTCTCAAACTCAGCGTGAAGTCTTCCTCTCCAGGGGAGATGGACCATGAACCCCCTCGTGGGCCTGGGTGTTCTTAACCACTCCCCAGGCCCCGTGCTGGGGGGGGGCTCTCCCGGATACCTCTCCCCCACCCCCCAGGGGGAACTTGGCCATCTGTGATGACGTCCTAAGCACGCGTCAGTTCTTGGCCCACGCGCCAACAAGCAGCCCATTTTTTTTTTTGAACTGAGCAAAAAGAGGACTCTCAAAAATGGGTGCCCAGAGCTCACCCCCTTTC